>KE157811.1:142754-155800 GCA_000411055.1 Leavenworthia alabamica
ATATTCACGGTAAGACGTGGAGTTCATCTTCTGGATCTGGTTCTGGTATTGGGATTGTGAATAAGGATCCTAGCTTGTTTGGAGATCTGGTAGGATCAGCTATAGGTCAAGGTAAATCTAACAGAAACGTTCCGTTAAAGAATGCTCCGCCTGTTTCGGCTTCTGGTTCGAATAAGAGTCCTTATTCCATGGGGAATTTAGCTGATTCGTTGCCTAGATCGGGTAATTCGATGAATAATAGTGGTGGTGGTTCGGGTTATAGCAGTAATCCGGGTGGTTACATGAGCTCCGGTGGTTTTAATGCTAATAGTGGAATTAAAACTCCAAATCTTGGAGGTCCTTCAATGAAAAATATTACTGGGAACAATTTAAGTGGATCTGGTCTTCCTGTGAATAATGATCCATTTGGTTCTTTGGTTGGTTTCGGATCAAAATCATCAGCAAGTATCAATTCTGGAAGCAAAACAGGTAAGGTTAATAGTGATGCATTTGGGAATTTGCAGAGTTCATTCCAATCAGGAGCGAAACCGAACAGTAGTGGCTTTGCAGGATCAACCACTCAAAACAATGACTTTGGGGATTTCCAGAATGCTACGAAATCAAACACATTCTCGTCAGGCGGGTTTACGAGTAGTTTTGATGCTGATTTTGGTGTGCAACCAAGTGGTTCTCAACCTTTGAGTACAAATGATGATCCATTAGGAATGTTCTCTACTTCCAGTACATCAGCTGCACCAGTTACGCCACAGTCTGAAGATTGGGGATTTGAAGGTTTCGATGGTGGAGCTGATTCGGGTGGCGGTTCCACCACCGAGCTTGATGGGTTGCCACCACCTCCAGCGGGTGTATCAGCTACATCAGCTAAGACCAAGGGCATTGATAACCAGAGACAAGGTCAGTACGCTGATGCCATAAAGTGGCTCTCTTGGGCTGTGATTCTTATGGATAAATCTGGGGATCAAGCTGGATCAGCCGAGGTCCTTTCAACTAGAGCTTCGTGTTACAAAGAAGTTGGAGAGTATAAAAAGGCTGTAGCCGACTGCACAAAGGTATGTAGTTGTTATGTCTTTGGCTAAATCATAGTAGCTCATAGATTCTCATCTCCGAACCTTAGTATCATCCATAAATGAACTCTCTATAGCTTATATGGATTCTAGATGTATTGGCTTTAGCCTTTAGCTATGGGGTTAAGTATTCTTGATAGAATCAATACTGGAGTGATTGATTGTTGTTTCTTGTAGACCAAGAACAAAACCAGCATCTGCAAAACTTGTACAAAGTTTCAGACATCTTGAGTTCTTGACCTGATTTGCTTATGTGATTCTGATTCACGAGTAATGTGATGGGCAGGTACTTGATCATGACAAGAAGAACGTGACCATTATGGTACAACGAGCACTCTTATACGAGAGCATGGAGAAATATAAACTCGGAGCTGAAGACTTAAGGATGGTTCTAAAGATCGATCCTGGGAATAGAATCGCTAGAAGCACAATTCATCGCTTAACCAAAATGGCTGACTAATACTGCTGATACTTCCATAATAGTTTTCTAAAAAACATTTCCAAGTACTTTCCTCGAGACCATTGTCTCTCATCCATGGACCATGCAAGTGTGTAGTTCTTTTTTGAGTTTTGTGGTTCTTCTATAATACTTATGCTGTATGGGGTTATTAATGTAATTTTTGAATGATGCCTATATATGTTGTTAAAATTATCATTAAACATTTGAACATGGGTACAAGCTCAAGGGTCGATATACTTTTCATTTGATCATGAATAAAATGCCAAGATGGCCCGTAAAATTCGCGTCCTAAACGTGAACCTTGTCTTTGTAAAGCTGCGTTATGAACGTGATACATCCATATAAAGCATATCACACCAAACTCAGAACTAACTCTTGTTTTATTTTGTCTATTTATGAGATTATTATTTTCTTTTTGTTAGCTTTAGTTTATTTTATATCTAACCTATATTATTATAATCGAGTTCAGGTTTATGGACTAATTAATTTTAAAGCTTTGTAATATTACGTATATTCCCCTAAATCTTTTAATTTTCTAATGAACCCATTTGACGAATAAAACTATTTTCAATAAATTTGGCTTATATCTCAACTAATACTAACTCTCTCAGTGTAATCCTTAATTAAATTCTCCACTTTCTTCAATCAATCATACAACATTAAATTAATCTCCCAGATAAATAAAAATTCGTACCTAGAAAACGATGTAATACTCGATTACGTGTAATAACACCATTTATATTGTTTTGGGAGCACTTGACGCTCGTGTACGCAACACTCCAAATACCGATTAATAAATTAATTACATTATTATCTTACGTTTTTTTTTTTACAGAAAGCTAGAAAAAAAGTTTCTAATTTGGTCTTTATCTGATTTACCCTTAAATTTATGTAACCGCCAATGTAACCATAAACATTTATTTTACCATAGACCTTATTATTACCATAAAGCATTTATTTCGCCTATAAATACATTTCACTACTTCCCACGGCAGACATCTCCTTATTGAAACTCAAGAGATAAAAATGTGTGGTGGTGCTTTTATTTCCGATTTTGCCCCTCTTATCAACAAGGCCAAGGGTCGGAAACTTACGGTGGAGGAACTCTGGTCAGAGCTTGATGCTTCCGCCGGCGATGAATTTTGGGGTTTTGATACTACGTCTAAGATTCCTCAATCCACCAACCAAGGTACGTACTACTCTCTCCTCTTTCTCCGTTCTAGGATATATTTGTAATTTTAAGTTATCTGAGGGGTTAAAAGTGTAATTTAATAATCGTTTTAAGTGGTAGTGAAAGAGGAGACGGCGGCGGTTACAGAACCGGTAACGGAGAAAAGGAGGAAGAGGAAGAACGTTTATAGAGGAATACGTAAGCGACCATGGGGGAAATGGGCGGCGGAGATTCGAGATCCACGTAAAGGTGTCAGAGTCTGGCTTGGGACGTTCAACACGGCGGAGGAAGCTGCCAAGGCTTATGACGTAGCTGGGAAAAGGATCCGTGGTGATAAAGCCAAGCTCAATTTCCCAGATCTGAATCATTATGCTCCTCCGCTACCTTATTCTCCTCCGTTATCGTCATCTTCAGGATCAACTGATCAGTCTCCGGCGAAGAAGCTCTGCCTTTCTTCTCACTGCATTGGATTTGAGAACGCAAGTATGAGTTACGGATTTGAATCGGAATATGATCTGAAACAAAAGATATCGAGCTTGGAGTCTTTCCTTGAGCTGGACGATACCACGGCGGAGCAACCGATTCAACTCGATGAGTCTATATCCGAGGTGGATATGTGGATGCTTGATGATGTCATCGCGTCGTACGAATAAACAAAAAAAAAAGTAAAAAAAATGTAATAAAAATAAAATAAAGTGTGTAATATTAATTGTATGTAAACAACCGTTACTTTAATTAGGTTTTACCGTTACATGGGACTGCTGAAGTGCTGATGATATGTCTGGTGTGGTGTGTGTTTTGACTCCAATCGTGTATTTTTAATATTCCGGTTTGTTTCTGGTTATTTTTATGAAAATAATAATCATGTTGTGTGTGTAATAAATTGAAAAAAATCCAATTATTTTGTTAACTCTCAGTAAATTACCAAAAGTTGGATTTTGGAAGGTTTATAAATTTTTTCAAGGTTTATAAATTACCATATATAAGTATAGATTATAGGGGTGTGGTGGTCATGAGACGAGTAAAACTGGTTTGTAGCTTTGTATAGAAGTGTTTGCATAGGGGTTGTTAATTTTAGATGTAATATTTATAGGTTATTAAAACAATGAGTAAATAATTTTATACTGTAAAGCAGGAAGAGACGAGTTATCACTATTTTTTCCCCCAACACACGAATCTTATACTCATTTTTTTCGTATATATATATATATGAAAAAGTTGGTTTATGAGTAGGATTCTTTTGTATCACTTATATGCAACTTTAATGGAAAAGGTCTGATTATAACTACATAAAAAACTTGGAAATCTAAAATATCTTATATATATCTCAACAATTTAGACAAGAAATATATAATAGTAGCAACTTTCAAATGTGAGAAAAAATTTAAGATTGAAGAAATAATTAATATTTTAAGCGTATAAATTTACAACAGTTTTACAAACTTTGATACTCTACTTTATATTATACATAAATAATAGACAATAACAAAAAAGAAAAGTCACAATTGAAGAATTAATTAAATGGCTTATATTATTCTAACATGTCATTTTAATTAAGAAGTTAACATTCTAATATTTTGTATAAACTGTAAACCCTAATCCTATCCATTTACCGATTCCTTTGTTACGTGCACATGCACAACTTCAACAAATATGTACATGAATTTAGATGCATGAACCTCTAAGCCAAGTTGGTCTCATGACAATTCAAGTGGGTCCCTATAAATTTTTTTTTCATAGATCGAGGGAATCTAATAGTTTCGCGATATTGTCTTTTTGTTTGACGTTTTAGAAAAATCATTAGTAATATAATATTAATGCGCAATTATATATTCGGTGTGATTGATATAAAACACAAATTAAAATGATCAAAAAGCATCTTATGATGTGTGACTTAAAGTCTTAAATAAATGTATATAAAGCATAGTAAAAGCATAGTGAAAGTGAAAGCATAGTGATGTTATTTACATAGACAAAAAAAATAATCCTGTATCGAAATTTGAACATGACATAGTAATACTTTGAACAACCTAGTTTATTAGAAATTTTAGGATTTTTTATATCATCAAGAAATTGTAGTATATAATTTGACAAATATCTATGTGGTTGCTTTTTATAAAGCAGTCCAAAACTTTGTATATTTTTTACTCTCCACTTGGGATTATCTAAAAACGATTCGTCATTCTTTAACTAGCAAACAAATAGTGTAATCCGTACGTGCGTATTATATGTATTTCTTATTGTATTTATCATTCATATACGTTTTATGTATATGTATCATTATATATATTGTTAATGTTAATGTATCCCAACTCACATGCCATAACTCTATATTATTTTGTTTCTTCGGCAACCATCCAATCATAAAAAAAAAAGTAGTGGACGCACTCATTTTCTATTTATTTATATCGTATAATTTAAAAAATTATTTGACCGTTTTTTAAAATTATATTCTCTATTTATATTTTATATACCTTATAAATACTACGACTTTTGAAAATAAAATAAAAACCGTGCATGGTCCTTTTCCTATATGTTTAAATGAGAACGGAATTGAATAAACCAAATTAAACCGTGCATGTTAAAAAATATATAAGGGGCCGAAGCTAGGCCCAATATAAAATTTATAACGGGCCGACGACTCGAATAAAATATGGTGTATTTTCTATAAACGTGTTGTTTAATTTCTACTAGCCTAGTTGAAAACTGAAGGAAAAAATAAACTTTTATTAAAAATAATAAAATATACTCCACTTACGAATAAAAGAGTGAAATGATGTAAGACGATAAGAAAAGCTGAGCAAAATATCGCGAAAAATTAAGGTCAAGTTCGTTCCAGCGAGAAGAAGTAAATCTCTCCCGCATCTTTACTTTGTAAGCAGCTTCTCTTATATCTCCCAATTTCTCATTCTCTTAAAAAAATTATTGTTGTTGCTCTTCTACTTGGTCTTCTCCGATGGGTTAGCCGATAGATGAATCTTAAAGTCGAAGTAAAGAGTGACCTGCATCGTCCGTCATTCCGGCAATTCTTGAGAGGAATCCTTAAGTTGATTTGAGTGGATCGAGTTCGCCGAACAGTTTCTTATATTGTAATCACTTACTAGTGGTTGTTTTGTGTGTATTTCGCAGGTGGAAGCTGAAGAAGAACATATCAGCATCTCCAGTGGTCGTAAGTAAGTAAATTAGGTCTAGTTTCCCGAATGAGTGATTTGGTAGATAAATACTAACTGCAAATTTAACAGTGGTACGAGAAAAGGATATTTGCTGGGAATACGCTGAGAAATTAGATGGTAACAAGGTCAAATGCAAGTTTTGTTCTAGAGTTCTTAATGGTGGTATTAGTAGGTTGAAGCATCATCTCTCTCGCTTTCCTAGTAAAGGAGTGAATCCATGTGCCAAGGTTAGAGATGATGTTACTGATAGAGTCCGATCCATTTTATCTGCCAATAACAAATGCCTTGTTAAACCTCCTGCTTCTAAACTGTTTACTAGTATTCTTCTACCGGAGCCATCTTCTCCTAATGCAATGGAGATTGCCGAGAGGACTATTTCTCTTTTCTTTATTGAGAACAAGATTGACTTTTGTGTTTCCCGTTCACCCTCTTTTCACCAAATGCTTGATGCCATTGCTAAGTGTGGTCCTGGATTTGTTGTTCCTTCTTCTCTATCTCTCAAAACTCAATGGTTAGATAGGCTCAAATCAGAAATTACTTTACAGGTCAATGATACTGAAAAAGAATGGATCAACACTGGTTGTAGTATCATTGCTGAGGCATGGACTGACAACAAATCACGATCACTGATTAACTTCTTCGTCTCATCACCTTCCCGAACCTTGTTTCATAAGTCTGTGGATGCCTCTTCAGTTTTCAAGAACACTAAATACGTTTATGATTTATTTGATTCCATTATTCAAGATATTGGACAAGACCATATTGTGCAAATCATTATAGACAACAGCTTCAGCTACCCAGGTATCTCAAACTATATCTTGCAAAACTATGCGACCATTTTCGTGTCCCCTTGTGCATCTCAATGTTTGAACATGATATTAGAAGAATTCTCCAAAGTAGATTGGGTCAACCAATGTATATTGCAAGCTCAGGTGATAACTAAGTTTGTATACAACAATAGATCCGTGCTAGATTTGCTGAGAAAGTTTACAGGTGGGCAAGATATTATCAGAACTGGTGTCACAAGGTCTGTCTCTAGTTTTCTATCATTACAGTCTATGATGAAGCAGAAAGCACAACTGAAACACATGTTCAATAGCCCAGAGTATTTGGCAAATACTAATAAACCACAGAGCATGACATGTGTGGCTATCCTTGAGGATAATGATTTTTGGAGAGCTGTGGAAGAAAGTGTGGCTATTTCCGAACCTATCCTCAAAGTGTTGAGAGAAGTTTCTGGTGGAAAGCCCGCTGTAGGATCTATATATGAGTTAATGTCGAAGGCCAAGGAGTCAATACGAACATACTACATCATGGATGAGAATAAGCATAAGGTATTTTCTGACATTGTTGATACAAAGTGGTGTGACCATTTGCATTCACCTCTTCATGCAGCAGGAGCATTCTTGAACCCCAGTATTCAGTATAACCCAGAGATAAAGTTCCTTACTTCTTTAAAAGAAGATTTTTTCAAGGTGTTGCAGAAACTTCTTCCCACTAGCGATCTGCGGCGTGATATTACAAATCAGATATTCACTTTCACTAGGGCAAAAGGAATGTTTGGCTGTAATCTGGCGATGGAGGCGAGGGATTCAGTTTCACCAGGTACGGGTTCTTGAGAATTGGTATTATAGTAGCTAAACACTAGAAGTTAAAGTTCTAATGATGGTTGGTTTAGTAATGCAGGTCTATGGTGGGAGCAGTTTGGTGACTCAGCACCAGTGTTGCAGCGTGTAGCCATTAGGATACTGAGTCAAGTTTGCAGTGGTTACAACTTGGAACGCGAATGGAGCATATTCCAGCAGATGCACAGGGAAAGGCGAAACAAGATTGACAGGGAAATACTAAACAACTTGGTGTATGTGAATCAGAATCTAAAGTTAGGGAGAATGATAACCCTGGAGACAGACCCAATTGCCTTAGAGGACATTGATATGATGTCGGAGTGGGTGGAAGATGCAGAGAATCCAAGCCCGGCCCAGTGGCTAGACCGTTTTGGGTCGACCCTTGATGGAGGCGACTTGAACACCAGGCAGTTTGGGGGTGCTATTTTCAGTGGCAACGACCATAACATATTCGGGTTGTGAAGTCCAAGTAAGAGGTTTTCATGAGTGTTCCGGCGTGGATGTTAGTTTATCGTTTGGATGGAGTGTTTAAACCACACATCGAGTGGCTATATTGTTGTTATAAATACTGTAGAAAACAAAATACTGTCATCATCATGTTCATATCTAACGACGACTTGTCATTATCATCGATTCGCTAAAATATAACATTTTGATATATTTTAGAAATGAAACATGTATATATATTTATATTTAAAAGTTGACTTTTGTATACAATATAGTGTGAACGAAGTAATGATATTTTGACATAAACTTTATTAAAATACAATATATATATATTGGAATAGTGATATTTTGAAAGATTTTTAAAAAAATACAATAGAAAATGATTTTACAGGGATTAAAATGTTGATTAAGTTGGAATTAATTTATAAATAGAGTGAGGTCAATTACAGTCAATGAGAAAATGTTCTATCCGCCAGTCTTGGTGGGTCAATTCTGTTTGTAAGGATGTAAATAAAAAAAGAGGATAATCAGTTGCATCTTGGAATGAAGTTAAAGGTTGTATTAATTAATTTGGTACTAGTTCCATAATTAGTTGTTTTCTTTCTCCTGAATAAGAAAGACTAATTTAGGACATGTGTAAGAGGTTTGTCGTGAAATTGGAAATTTTGTATTCAAAACCCTAAGCGGTAACTGAGAGCGACAAGAGAGGAAAGCAGAAAAAAAATATGTAATAATATATATAGATAAAGAGACATTGATTAATTAAAGAGCATATGGTGAGAGATTCTATATCTACCTTTCCTAACTAACAATTCCAACAGATCAAATAGTATAAAAATAATAAAAATAAAACGATGTTTCAATTGCAGATTTGAAGTTGTAATAAAGAGAAAGGGGTTGGAGGCAAACCCATTAAGAGCATTCATTTCCTTTTACGGTCTTTGAAAATTAATGAGTAACGATCAGTCAATGCCTCTCATTGACCTTCCCTTCACGTCATCCATTTTTACTTTTTTACTTATTTAACAACAGTAACTAGTCTTATTGTTTAATACTATTGTACCCTTCTCCTAGTATCAGAGTGGATTAGGATTCCACGAATATTAGTATTAATATATTGCATTTAAGGTTTCCATTTTGTTCTACCTAGTCATCCTCTTCACTCTCTTTCATAAGGTTTTACTTTTACCAATAGTTAGTTTTTTTATCCATCATTCATATCAAAAAATAGATATCCAACAAATAAATGATAGGACATATCTGAATATGCATTCGGTATCAAAAAAATTTCAGCCTATATATTTTATAAAAAGGATAAACGAATTGGATATCCAAAAAATTATCAACATATATACCGATCCAAATATAACAAAAAATTGGATACGAATTCAGACCAAAATATCTTAATATGTATATATATAAAATAAGTCTTAGCTGGCGCTATTACTTGTCTTAAAATATATACAAGATTTTTTGTTTGCTCCAAACACATGCTTGTGCTTAGTCTACTCTCTATAATGATGCTAGCTTTATCCATCATTCAACAAATAATACATTGATGATAGGACATAAATATGCCATAACTGATTTTCCTTTTGGTAATATAATTTACATTTTATTAAAAAAAAAAGAAAAAAAATATAGTGTAACTGGTGTTAACATTTTTAGCTTAAGTAGTAATTAACTGAAAGAAGAGATGACCAGAATATAAATATATTATTAAGCCAGAACAAGTATATAACATAAATACTACAAGTCATATTGATGACAATTAATTAAGGAGCGAAAATGAAAGCAGAAAATGCGGTTGGAAAATTAGGTGCTTAAAAGTTAGTTGAGTCCATCCCATTATCTAACGGTCAACTCTCTCTCTGTCTTACATACATGTCTTTGTCTCTGAACACATAATTCAGTTAAAGAAGAGACAGCTAAGTTCGTCTTTTGTTTTTTTACACTTAAATCATTCAACCCTCTTTATTATTCTCATTCTTTCTACAGTAATATAATATAATGCAATTATGTGGTTTTAAATGATTCAATTCATGATATATATATTTCAAGAGTGGCAATACATACAATAAAGAGATAGAGATTTATCAATGGCCGTGGAGATGTCATCGAAACAACCCACCAAAGATTTCTTCTCTTCTCCAGCTCTCTCCCTCTCTCTCGTATACTCTCTTTTCAATATTTACTCTCGTAAAACATATATATTATATATCTGTTTTAATGGAGACATGTATATACAGGCTGGCATATTCCGGAATGCATCCTCAGGCAGCACCAACCCTGAAGAGGATTTCTCGGGCGATGAGAACCGTACTGTGGAGATGAGCAGTGAGAACTCGGGACCCACAAGATCCAGATCAGAGGAGGATGAGGAGGAGGAGGACAAGGGCAATAAGAGGAAGAGGAAGAAGTACCATCGCCACACTTCCGATCAGATCAGACACATGGAAGCGTACGTATACTTCCTTTTTATAGTTTTTGATTTTATATATCATACATTTTGTATGCATATTTCATTTTGTGTGTCACATAAATGCATATATCATGTATTACATATATATATTGCCAATGATGATCCAGCTAGCATTAATTAATGCGTTAACAAGTTACTGCATAGGATCAAACAAAAAAGTGTGAATTTAATTCATTTGATCATAATTAATGGTCTACTGATACATATATATATAGTTAGGGTTCATATGTTTGCATCTGTACCACATCCTGATGAAGAAAATAAGATTGAATGAGAATTTGAGGTTGCAGGCTATTTAAAGAGACACCACATCCGGACGAGACACAAAGACAGCAGTTAAGCAAGCAATTAGGATTGGCTCCTCGCCAGGTCAAGTTCTGGTTCCAAAACCGTCGCACCCAAATCAAGGTATGTGTATTTACTACTAGTGATGTTGATTTATACTAATAAAATTAAAAAAAAAAAAGATTTAAGTTATAAAATGAAACATGAACAGGCTATTCAAGAACGCCACGAGAACTCTCTACTGAAAGCGGAACTAGAGAAACTGAGAGAAGAAAACAAAGCAATGAGAGAGTCGTTTTCCAAGGCTAATTCCTCTTGCCCTAATTGCGGAGGAGGCGTCGACGGTCTCCATCTCGAAAACTCCAAACTAAAAGCCGAGCTCGACAAGCTCCGTGCGGCTCTCGGACGGACTCCTTATCCTCTACAAGCCTCTTGCTCCGATGATCAAGACAGTTCCGGCTCTCTCGATTTCTATACGGGTGTTTTTGCTCTCGAGAAGTCCAACATCGCCGAGATTGCTAACCAAGCCACCCTTGAACTCCAAAAGATGGCCACCTCCGGTGAGCCTCTGTGGCTCCGCAGCGTTGAAACTGGCCGTGAGATTCTCAACTACGATGAGTATATCAAGGAGTTTCCCAAAGCTCAAGCCTCTTCGTTTCCTGGAAGGAAATCAATTGAAGCATCTAGAGATGTGGGGATTGTGTTTATGGACGCACATAAACTTGCCCAGAGTTTCATGGACGTGGTACATTTTTTTCATTTTATACTATATACTATTTTCACTTGTGTGTATAAAGAATACAATAAACTAACGTTTCTGTGTTGAATGACCAATGAAAATAAAAACTGTAGGGGCAATGGAAAGAGATGTTTGCATGCTTGATCTCAAAGGCTGCGACAATAGATGTAATCCGGCAAGGTGAAGGGCCTTCAAGGATCGATGGTTCTATTCAGTTGGTGAGTACTCATGCCTTAATTTTTTTTATACGTATAGACTAGTGACTAAGTGAGCCAATGCATGGGCATGGATATGGTTAACTAACAGATGTTTGGGGAGATGCAACTACTCACTCCGGTCGTCCCGACAAGAGAAGTGTACTTTGTGAGAAGCTGCCGTCAGCTAAGCCCTGATAAATGGGCTATCGTGGACGTCTCAGTCTCTAGGGAGGATACCTACACGGAGAAGGAGGCTGCTATGTTGAAATGTCGGAAACGCCCCTCAGGATGCATCATTGAGGACACCTCCAACGGCCACTCCAAGGTTACTTGGGTGGAGCACCTCGACGTGTCTGCCTTCACGGTTCAGCCACTCTTTCGCTCCTTTGTCAACTCCGGTTTTGCCTTTGGGGCTCGACACTGGGTCGCCACCCTACAGCTCCACTGCGAACGCCTAGTCTTCTTCATGGCTACTAACGTCCCCACAAAGGACTCTCTCGGTCCGTATATATATCCCTGGATCCTCCTTTTAAATACTCTCCCTCTCATACTGTGTTGATGAACAGGAGTTACAACGCTGGCGGGAAGAAAGAGCGTTCTAAAGATGGCCCAGAGGATGACACAAAGCTTTTACCGTGCCATTGCTGCATCAAGCTACCATCAATGGACAAAAATCACAACTAAAACTGGACAAGACATGAGAGTTTCTTCCAGGAAGAACCTTCATGATCCTGGTGAGCCAACGGGAGTCATTGTTTGTGCTTCTTCCTCTCTCTGGTTACCTGTTTCTCCCACTCTTCTCTTCGATTTCTTTAGAGATGAAACTTGTCGCCATGAGGTATTTTCTCAAACCCTAAAACATAAATTATTTGCAAACAATAAAACCTGTTTCCACTCATATATATGTATCATCAGTGGGATGTTTTATCAAACGGAGCTCATGTTCAGTCCATTGCAAGTTTATCCAAGGGACAAGACAGAGGCAACTCAGTGTCTATCCAAGTATGTTTATCTTCTGTGTATATAATTCTCCTAATATCTATAGGTCTAGGCTCGGTCATGAGAGTAATAAGCTTGGTCGTCTAGTGAATTCAATAGATTAGTAGCATATTTTTTAGATTTTTTATATAGTAATATCTTTTAAATTTTTTAAAAAATTTTATAACACTATTTTTTTTTTTATAATTTAAGATTTTGTTTTATAGATTTGAAAATATATATTAAATATCAAACTACATTTTTAACATATTTTAGATAAATTTTTTTTTTCTAAAACAACCAGAATGGTTGGATCCGTCCTGTATAGGTCTCTATAACCTGGACTTCTATTTACAGACTGTGAAATCGAGAGAAAAGAGCATATGGATGCTGCAAGACAGCTGCACTAACTCATATGAGTCGGT
>KE157817.1:0-11130 GCA_000411055.1 Leavenworthia alabamica
ATCAAATAAGTTCACAGCAGTCTCCGCTTAAACATACAACAGTTCTCGGATTTTTCTCTGAATTTCTCTGAAATTAAATACACAGCATACTGCGGTCCGCGGGTCGGTCCACTGCTATGGTTCGATTTATTCGGTTCAATGTCACAGTAAACCGACCTGGCCAGGATCGACAAACCATTCCATTAAACTAAACTCGGCAAACCATAACCCTAAACCGACTTAGTGATCCTTAACCGGATCACGGGTGTTACATTTAATATATTTTTAAATATGTACTAATCAAAAAATTATCTAAATATTGATCATATCTTTCTTCACATATTTTTTTTCTAAACCAGAAATAAAATATTTTATTATTTATATAATTATTTTTTGAATATCCATGTACAATATTTGATGAAACTCATTTGGTAGCTACTAAATATTTATAAATCAGTATTTTTTTAAAAAAATCTTATTTAATCAGTAAATATATTAAAGTTATAAATTAATATTTAAATAAAAATAAGGTTTTAAGTATAGAAGAATTTTTTAAAATGTTTTATATGTTATTGAGCTTTGTATGTGCGGGTTTTGAATCGTATTTGGGTTTTGCCTTAAAGTTGATCGAGTATACAAAAATTAGTAACCTAATATGAGTAAATTTAAATTTTCAGTTTTGGATAATTTGATGAAATTCGGGTATAGGGTAGTTGTTAGGATAATTTTTTTTTTAATTTAAAAAATAGATAATTAGGTTGAAAAAATAATATTTTCGGGTGTAAATAAAGTTTTTGGGTGCAACTTTGAGTTTTATATATATTTTTAGGTTTTGAGGTATAAAAAATTAGAAAATTATTAGTATCCATTTATTTTGGGTTTTTATTGGATAGTTAAAACATAGTTAAAATATAATAATATAATGTATTCATTAAAATTTATATTCTACATATCTTAAAATAATTAAATTTTATAACATAAATAAATATCAAATTATCAAAAAAAATAATACATAAAAAGATGTATTAGTTTAGTTTTTATATATCTCATTCTATTTTAATTTTAATACTAAAAAAATACTTAAAAATATAAATATAAGAATAAAAGTTAAACAAATAAAATATATAAAAAATAAAATAAAAATATATAGTAAACATAAGATAAGAATACAAAGCTTTTAGAGATGATCTTGTATCATTGACGATATGACCACAATTGATATTTAAGTGGTCAATGTTAGTTATTTATCATGAGAATTATAATTTTAAAGTTTAAGATTTGTATAATGATTTGTTTGCTTGATATGTAAACTTAATAAATAATTATATAAATTCGATAAATATTTTCAATATTTATGAATACAAAAAGGTTATATTATATTTTTAAAATTTTATGGTATTTAGGTGGTATATTGATAGATATTTATAATAATAAAATTTTATATTCACTAGTAACTTAAATAAATTCTTAAATCTTAAAATCAATTTAACATAAATATAATTTTATAATCAAATAATTTTAAAACAAATAATATGTTATGATAATGATAAAGACCCGCGCGTAGTGATATAATAGTGCGGGTTCGACCCTAGTAATAATAATGGTTTTGATAATATAATATTTACAATAGCAAATCATATTTTAACTAAAATATTTTTTGTTTTTAACAATATATATATAAACACATTAAAATAAATTATTATTTTATTTAAAATATAATTTATTTTAAAATTTTAAAACCCTACCATTGTATAAATCGATGGTAACATATATATTACAAATATTACAAATTACAAACTAACTTATAACAATTAGCTCAAAGCAGAACACACTATCTTTTATTTTGTTCTCCTTCCCCAACCCTAAAAAAACCTTCACCGTCGTTTGCTGTTTCTTCAGCCTATCGCCGTCGATTACTCCGTCACAGTCGCAGGTATAGCTTCTTACACTAATCTTTCTTCCTCAGCTTCTCTATTGCTTCATCAAACAAGCTCTCAGGTCCCTTCCTACCTCTATATCTATTGTAGATCTAAAGATATGGCGATTTCCAAAGATCTATATCCATCTCAGGAAGATCTCTTATACGAAGAAGAGATTTTACGGAATCCATTTAGCTTAAAACTATGGTGGAGATATTTGATTGCTAAAGCTGAATCTCCATTTAAGAAGCGATTCATTATCTACGAGAGAGCTCTTAAAGCTCTTCCTGGAAGCTATAAATTGTGGTACGCATATCTTAGAGAACGTCTCGATATTGTTAGGAATCTACCTGTTACTCATCCTCAGTATGATTCTCTTAACAATACATTCGAAAGAGCTCTTGTTACTATGCATAAAATGCCTAGGATTTGGGTTATGTATCTTCAGACTCTTACAGTTCAGAAATTGATTACTCGGACTCGTAGAAGTTTCGATCGTGCTCTTTGTGCTTTACCTGTTACACAACATGAAAGAATTTGGGAACCTTATCTTGTCTTTGTGAGTCAAGATGGGATTCCTATTGAGACTTCACTTAGGGTTTATAGGAGGTATCTTATGTATGATCCTAGTCATATTGAGGAATATATTGAGTTTCTTGTGAAGTCAGAGCGTTGGCAAGAGTCTGCGGAGAGATTGGCTTCTGTGTTGAATGATGATAAGTTTTATTCGATTAAGGGGAAAACTAAGCATAAACTGTGGATGGAGTTGTGTGAGCTTCTTGTGCATCGTGCCAATGTTATTTCGGGTTTAAATGTTGATGCTATTATCAGAGGAGGTATTAGGAAGTTTACGGATGAAGTTGGAATGTTGTGGACTTCTCTTGCGGATTATTACATTAGGAAGAATTTGCTGGAGAAAGCTCGGGATATTTATGAGGAAGGGATGATGAAGGTGGTTACTGTGAGAGATTTCAGTGTTATATTTGATGTTTACTCAAGATTTGAGGAAAGTACTGTTGCGAAAAGGATGGAGATGATGAGTTCAAGTGATGAAGAAGATGAGTACGAAGATAATGGCGAAGAGGCTGACGATGAGGATGTCCGCCTCAATTTTTCCCTCTCGGTTAAAGAGTTGCAGAAAAAGATACTCAATGGGTTTTGGTTGAACGATGATAATGATGTTGATCTGAGATTAGCTCGCTTGGAAGAATTGATGAACAGAAGACCTGCATTAGCAAATAGTGTGCTCTTAAGGCAAAATCCACACAATGTTGAACAGTGGCATCGTAGGGTCAAAATATTTGATGGAAACGCAGCAAAACAGATTCTTACATACACAGAAGCAGTGAGGACTGTAGATCCTATGAAAGCAGTTGGGAAGCCTCACACATTGTGGGTTGCATTTGCCAAGTTGTATGAAAACCACAAAGACCTAGTTAATACAAGAGTGATTTTCGACAAGGCAGTCCAGGTAAACTACAAAAACATTGATCATCTAGCCAGTGTGTGGTGTGAGTGGGCTGAGATGGAGCTGAGACACAAGAATTTCAAAGGAGCATTAGAGCTAATGAGACGTGCTACAGCTGTACCAACAGTAGAAGTTAGAAGAAGAGTCGCTGCTGATGGCAATGAACCAGTACAGATGAAGCTACATAAATCCTTGAGGCTTTGGTCCTTTTATGTTGATTTGGAGGAAAGCCTGGGGACTTTAGAAACAACAAGAGCAGTCTATGAAAAAATATTGGATTTGCGAATAGCTACACCTCAGATTATATTGAACTATGCATTCCTTCTTGAGGAAAATAAGTATTTCGAAGATGCTTTCAAGGTCTATGAAAGAGGTGTCAAGATATTCAAGTATCCTCATGTGAAAGACATATGGGTAACCTATCTTACAAAGTTTGTCAAGAGATATGGGAAAACAAAGCTGGAGCGGGCGAGAGAGTTATTTGAGCATGCTGTTTCAATGGTAAACTCATCTATTGATGTGGTGATATTGTGTGTGATTAACTTTTATTTTCTCTGTTCTTTCAGGCTCCGTCTGATGCTGTCAGGACCTTATACCTTCAGTATGCTAAGCTAGAAGAGGATTATGGTCTGGCCAAGCGAGCCATGAAGGTTTATGAGGAAGCAACCAAAAAGGTTCCAGAAGGCCAGAAGCTTGAGATGTATGAGATATACATATCTCGAGCAGCAGAGATATTTGGTGTTCCGAGAACTAGGGAAATATATGAGCAAGCAATAGAATCTGGGCTTCCACACAAGGATGTGAAGATCATGTGCATAAAATTTGCAGAGCTAGAGAGGAGCTTGGGAGAAATCGACCGTGCTCGTGCACTCTACAAGTATGCCTCTCAGTTTGCAGATCCGAGATCAGACCCTGAATTCTGGAACAAGTGGCATGAGTTCGAGGTTCAACATGGGAATGAAGACACATACAGAGAAATGCTTCGTATTAAACGAAGTGTTTCTGCAAGCTATAGTCAGGTTAGATCTTTGATCCTTAAAGCATTAGTTTTCATATTTGATCATTATTTTTGTTCTTGTTGCAGACTCATTTCATTCTACCAGAGAACATGATGCAAAAGGACAAGATGGTAGATGTGGAAGAAGCCAAAGACGAGCTGAAGAAAGCTGGTCTACAAGAAGATGAAATGGCAGCTCTAGAGAGACAACTCATGACTACAACATCAACCACCACAGATGCAGCAGCTAAAGATGGTGGAAGAAGAGTTGGGTTTGTGAGCGCAGGAGTCATTGCACAGTCTGGTGAGAATGAGGGGAAACTAGTGACAGGGAATAAAGAAGACATTGAGCTACCTGATGAAATTGATGATGATGAGTCTGATGGAGAAGACCAAGTCGAGATATCTCAGAGAGAAGTCCCCGCTGCTGTATTCGGAGGACTTGCCAGAAAGAGAGATGAAGATGGTGAAGAAAGTAGTGAGAACGGTGCAGGTAAGCAATTGGGTGCACTGGAGAGGATAAAGAGACAAAAGCTTATGCAATGAATAAGTGTGTTAGTCTTTGGTGTTCTCGAAATTGTAATCTTCAGTACAAGAACTTAAGAGAAGAATTTTTGTATTTTTATTGTCTGAATTTTCTGTATTGCTTTGATCTTAACCAAAATTAGAGTGTGAATTTCTTTTTGCACACTCATTGTTTCTGCAAGTTTTGTTTTAAACCTAGGCATTCCGGTTATGTTCAAGTAGTACCTTTATATAATTTTTTTTATCGTCTATTATGTTATTAGTAATACATAATTTTTATAAATGCAAAAACTTTTATCTATGATGATTTCACGACACAAATATTATTTGATAGACATTTTTGCGTATACGACATCTTATGATGGATACGCTCTTTTCGCAGTACTCAGATCTTTGAAGAACGGTTATGCATGTACAACATTCTTTGTGATGGACAAACTATTCCCGCAACACGAAATTATGATAGACGATTTTATCTGCACACACCAAAAACTCTATAAATCTTTTATATCATTTAATCCGTAATATTTGCATGTTCTGTATTTCGAATCCAAGATTTAGTGTCGTTAACCACTAGCCAAGACTGTTTCTATACTTCCATAAATATTTTGATAGAGTTTGAATCTTTTCGACACAGAATTTGGGTATTATCCAATCGGGTTTGCATAGGAAACAATACAGTCAAATATTATCGGATATATTAATATATTAGACATGAACATAAATTTTACTTAAAAATTTAGTAATACTATATTACTTGAACCAATAGAGTACCCACACATTATTTTTGGGTTGGTATCAATTTGGGTTTTAGGATAAGGGTAACTTGTGCAGTACTAACAAGAAGAGTTTCATAGATTCTAACACAAACTAAGAGAATTGATTACTTTAATTACTTCAAAAAGAGTCTAAACTCATCACATACATTGTTGTAGTTACAAGGAAAAAAAAGTAAACACTAAAGTCTCATCATCAAACATTCTCCATTGGGCTAGTTTGCTCCTCTTCTTTCTTACTCACTACTACAGAAGAAGATGAATCAGCAACAGACTCTTTAGGTTCTGTCTTAAGCTCAGACTCAAACTCTTTTGCAGCCTGCATTATATACCAAAAGACTTCATCAATGATTACATTTTCACATTCATAAGTTCATAACAATATGTTTTCATCTCTATACTAGAAACCAAAGTTATCACTGTTTCACAAGAAGATGAACTCTCTATTGTAGCATAAGGAACTCCATAAAATGCATAAATTTCAATCATATACTTTAAAACAATTGAAAAAAAAACCAAATTAAACCTGTTGAAAGCTCTTGACGGTCTTGCCAATACTCTTGCCAATCTCAGGAAGCTTAGTAGGTCCAAAAAGCAAGGCAGCCACGCCAGCTATCACAGCAAGCTCAGGTACACCGAGACCAAACAGAGCATTACAAGTGAGTGACTTTCTCCTTGTCTCTGGTCGGATTCTGGGTCGAATCGCAACCAACGAATGGGTCTTTTGTCGGGTTGGTAGTGTGAATGGATTGGAGAAGAAAGAAGAGCGATATGATGAGAAAGGTGGTGAGACTGGTGGGTGAAAAGAAGATAGAGTCGCAACAACAGATGTCGCCATAGTTGCCTTCTATTATCTTCTGGTTCTAAAGCTCTCTTTTTTATTTTTATTTTTTATTTTTTATCTGATATACTCCAGATTCTAATCTAGAATAAAAATAATATTTTTTTTTTTGTGACTTGTGAGATATACGTATTTCATAGTCGTATGCTATATATATGTTTTAAATACATAAGATAAATTTATCCGAAAATAACTCACTTTTTTAATAACTAAGATAGTTTTTCAATTTTTATAGTCTAAATAATTTATTTATTTTTTAGTTTATTTTAAAATTCCAAAAGTACTTTTTATAATTAACAAAAATTTTAAAAATAAATTAATATATAATTTAATTATTTATTTTCATATTTATAATTAAAACTATATTTTTATTATTTTAAATTATATTTATATTGATAAAGTTAAATATTAAAAATGTCTGTCAAATATTGAAAAAGTTTGTCATATGTTTTGCAAAGTTTGTCCAATATTAACAAAGTTCATTAGATATTTATAGAGTTTGTTTTAGCAGGACGGGTTTGGTCTTCAACTATTTTGTAAATAACCGCGGGNAGTTTCATACCTAGATTTTAGGATTAATAAATAGACGCAATGCATTAAATTAACACAAATAAGATAAAATTATCATATAACCTTCATCTATTGTTGAACTTAAAGTTTAGAATAACTTGATCACCTAGTTTATGATTTTAGGTTAATTTACATCCCAAAAACTTCTGAATTATCCAATCAGACATAGATGAACAATCCATCCCTAGCCAACGAGAGTTGATGTTAGGATGGATTGTTGAATCTGTCAAACCATTCAATAATGCTACTCTAGGATGCTAAGACCAAACGAAAATATAAGATTTTCTAGATCCCAAGGGTTCAATGATTAATGTCATGAGAATGGATTAGTTAGTCATTTATGTTTGAGTTCGAAGTTTGTACTAAAAGTAATTTTGAATAGTTGTCTGGTCCATCTCAATTGTATTTTTAAGAAATCCCTATTGCCTTAATGCTTTTATTCATATAGTTTATCCGCTAATTAAATTTGCATTCTAGTTATTAGTTAGATCACAAACATCATCAAAACCCATAAGTGTCGTAGCCTAATTTAAAACTCTAGGTTTTGTAAAGTAAATTTGGTCTCTATGGATTCGATCGCATAAGTACTAGTGTACTACTATGATTGTTCTGTGCAGATTATTAAGGATTAAAACCTGATATAATGAACACCACGCTCACACCACAAATGCTTACAATCTGTTAAATACTCATAAAGTCAGCCAAATGTGTGCAGAATATGTAGCTATTTGGCAGAACCTGCCTAAATTTTGCAAAGTTTATGATACTTATGCAGAGTCTGCTAAATATCTGCAAAGTTTGTTAGTTATAGTTTATGATACTTATGCAGAGTCTGCTAAATATCTGCAAAATCATTAGTTATTATGAGAGTTTGTCAGATTTTTGCTAAATCAATCATTCTGTAGAGTTTTCTATTGACTCCTTAGAGTTTGTCATTTACTCTGCAGAGTTTTTTTTTTTATTCCCATAGTTTACAACTTACTCTACATAGTTTGTTATTTATTCCCACAGTTTGACTTACTCTGCAGTGTCTGTCGTTTACTTTGTAGAGTCTCTTATTTAATCCGTAGAAGTTGTAAAATACCTACAAAATCTGTCAAATGTGCACAAAGTTTGTCATAGACTGACATACTTTGTTAAATATTTATAAGATGCTCACAGATTTTATGCTCCTGCTCCCGTAATTTATGCTCGCGGTAGTTAGACTATTAGTTGTGCCATAATGCAGTTGTGGTGGTACAATTATGTTATCCAATTATAATATCTAACTGTATTAAAGTAGGGGATTCGAACCCTGGACGCGCTAATACGAACATGCGCAAAAACACTGTGATACCGTGTTTTTGTTGACAATATTTACACTATCAGATATACAATATAATTTGTCCGAAATATAACATTTCATTAAGGATAAAAACGTAATTTCTCTCCATATACATATTCATAAGGTGATGTCTTTTATATTTGATTCTCAAAATGATAAGTTTGACTTAAGTTTTTCTAAAAAATGCATTTTAGTTAATAGTTGAAATCACTATTATTGTCTGTTTTTGTAAGAACACTATGTTCTAATTATTTATTCCCAAAATTCGTCAATATAGTTTTCTAAAACATATTTAATTTATTTTTAAATTTTTGAAGAGATGTTTTGTTTTGCATCTGATTACTAGACCCGGTTAGCTGGTAAGATTACGGAAAGTACAGTTTGAACTCTTGCTTCCCATCGTTATTATCATTCTCATGCAAAGGCGGATCCAGCATGCAGAATTTGTTAATGGGGTCAGTAAAGTAATTATTTATATATATAATATAAATTTATTTATCAGTTATATGTATTTACAAAGGATTTAAGATTTTTTAACTGGGGTCAAATGACCCCTTAAGTTTGTACCTGGATCCGCCAGTGTTATCATGGTATCTTATGGAAGCGAAAAATGAAGTACTCAAAAAAATTGAGGTGTTGCTCGAAACCGCACCAGTATATTCTGATCTGATATTGAGAATGGGGCATATATGGATTTTGAAGTATATACGTATATGTTATGTGTAATACCAATAAGAGCATATGAATAGTGGTGGCACTGAAAATATATATATATACTAGATGTGGCCCGTCCTTCCGACGATTTTACGAATTAATAATTTTTAATTAATATATTAATTATTAAAATTTATATATTTATTTTGATTGTAATATATATGTATTCTCATATCAAATATCTACGTATTATAACATACATTTCATATGTTTGCTAAAAGTTTAATATTTTTATTTAAGCATTTTAAAGCTCCCTCCAGTCTGACGATTCTCGCTCCCTCGAACATCATTTTTGACAATCAAAATGCATGTTTTTATTTTTCTCATATGGCTCATTTAAATTTAATATTTTTTCTTAGTTACAAATTGAAATTATCAATAAGTAATATTTTTTAAAACTTATATAAATATTTTGAATTAAATCATTCTTATTTTTTAATTATAAAAATAATATTTTGATTTTAGTTATAACAAATTGATAAATTAGAATAAAGGATAAAACTAATCATATTATCACATATAATATAGTGAAAGATCTCTCAAAATGATACAAATCATATTTTAGAGAATATTTAATGCTTACATTTCTTTTATTTTTAAATTAAATTGCATATCTTTTATGAGATATTGATTTAATATATANTTGAACACTTTCCATAAACGCTTTATATGTTTATCAATTTCATTCAATAAATGTTTGATTTATATTATTTTTATTTTCATCAAATATGCAAAAATTAAACCACCCGTTTTAAACTTAACGTTCACTATCTTCTTATATTTCTCTTTGAAATATCATTCCACCTATTAACTTGAGAATTCTAAAATATTTTATAAGACTTTAATCATTTGTTCTCTAAATATAGTTTAAAAATTGATATAAACTTGTTAATGTTTTGAGATATCATAATTTATATTTCATAGCATATATTTTTATATGCTTGTTAAAAGTTTAAAATTTTCATTCACGCTTCTTAAACCTCCCATCAGTCCACTATTAAACGATTAATCCCTTGTTCGAACACCAGTTTTTGACAATCAAAATGCATATTTTTGTTTTTCTTATATAACCTATTTAAATTTATTATTATTTTAATTGTAAATTAAAATATCATCAATAAGCAATAAATTTAAAACTTATATAAATATTCTGAACTAATTCTTATTAATTTTCTATAAAAATAATATTTTGTTTTAATTTATAACAAATTAATACAGAAATTTTAAACACGAAACAATATAAAAATTTATTATCATAAATTCAATTATAGTATAAAGGAATATTCATAAATTAGAACACTCATAAATTCAACTATAATATAAATGAATATTCATAAATTAGAACCCTAATTATTAATATTTGAAGTGAATATTTTTCTAAACTATATAAATAAATCTATTAACTAAAATTATTATCTTAAGTTTTTAAATTGTGTTTATAATGTTATAATTTTCAACTTTTTCTAAATTATTATATTTAATAGTATTAGTCATACTGAAATTAAATATCATTATGAAACTCAATTTGAGAAAGTATTGTTTCTCATATATCTTATATTTTTTTCATATATTTATTTTCTAATTACATATAAATTTTAATATTGATGGTGTTTTTATTAAAATTTGAAACATATTAGATTTTAATTGTATGTTTTTATTTTAATCATTCATGTTTTCAAAATATATATAACTATTGAGTTTTAGAAATTTTTAAAATTAAGAATGTAGGTGAGTTAATGAGATAGAATAATTAAAGTAGAGAAAAAATAATTAATTTAGTGATGTTGATGTGTCAAGATTATAGAATTATAAAAAGATGATGTGGCAGTCTAAAAATAGAGTATACTCAATTTATATATATATACTAGCATAATAGCCCCTGCTATGCATGGGCAAATTAACTGTTATTTTCTAAAAATATTATTTTGTATATATAGTAAAAATATATAGAGATTTAAAAAAATAAAAGTAATTTAAAATTTTAAAAAATTAATACTTAAATTTATATTTTTGGCAA
>KE157822.1:0-13020 GCA_000411055.1 Leavenworthia alabamica
TATTATGATATCTATATTGGACTAACTAATACTTTCATAATTCTTCAAAAATATACAATATATTGTTATTATGATATTGATATTAGACTAACTCATACTCCTATCCTACAAAATATAACGTATATTAATATTACTTACCTTCTTTTTCAATCAATTGTTTTACTAAAATCAAATATCAAAAAATATGTTTAAAAATTACTACCATTTTATTAACATACTTTTCTCCATTAGAGCATCTCCGACTTCAAATCTTTAAATTTGAATTTTTTTGTTTTCCAATAACTTCAAAACTTCAAATTTTTAAGTTTTCTAAATTTAACTTCATATTTGAAGTTAACTTTAAAATTTAAAATCTTTACTTTTTAATCCTTCATACTTTCATAATCACAAATAATATTAAATATCTTTGTATTATATTAACATAACATAATTTTTTTTTTTTTAATGTAAATAAATGTTATTAATCATTTAAACAATACTATATTTTAAGCCAAAAAATAAATACTACTAAAAGTATTTATATAAAAATACTATTATGCTTAAAAAGTTTAATATAATATAAAATATAATATAGAAATCATTTTGTCAAATATTTTTATATTTATTTTATAATTTATGTTATTCAAATTATTTTTTATAATATAATTTTTACTAAATAAAATTAGTTTTAAATTTTTCAGTTATTATTGTAAAGTTTTTAAAAATTTTCTTGTTCTTTTAGTTAGTTAAAATTAATATCGAAGATATTATGCAATAACTAAAAGATTTGAAGTTTGGTTAGAAGTTTTGTTGTTTGAAAAAACATATCAAAACTTCAAATTTGAAGTTGGCCGAATTTCAAATTTTAAGTTGGGAAATTTTAAGTTTGAAGTCATCATTGTCATATATAATGCATACAAATATATATATTGTATTAACTACATATAATATTTGTATATACAATAAAAATCTCGAAAATAATTTTTTGTTGAACCAAAAATTTGTACTCATTAGGGTTGATCCCGGCTATGCGCGGCTGTTTTATTATAAAATTTTGATAATTTTTTACATAATTTGAACTCTATAGTAATTTTGAAATATGTAGATTTCAAAAAAAAATAGTTGTTTGTTTTCATTATTTTACACGTTTTTAATATGTACAAATATTTTTATATGTAGTTAATACAAATATTAAAAATGTTTTGATATTTCAAAAGCAAAATGAAAACAAAATAAATATTTTCAACTTAACTCTACATATATCTTACGTGGTTATCCTTCATATTTTCAATCAGTTAATAAAATTTACAAAAATTTGATTTCAAGTTAATGTTATAATACTACTAATACAAAAATAAAACTAAAAAACATAAATAACTTTAGAGGAGAAACATAATTGGGTGTATTTGCACAATGAATTTACAAGTTTTTCTCTTTGAGTTCTTTTGATACTATCAACATGTTCATGTAAACTTGCAGGTACAGGGAATAAATTTTTAAGGAACCAAAATAAGCCTCCCAACTCCTAATGCATAAATGTTACCATTATTGATGCTTATAAAGCAAAAAGTGAGATTCATCTGAAGCTGCAATTGTCTCAAGCTTCAAAGATTACCTCCGACTTCTTTACATCTTGCTGTAAAAAACATATTTCAGGTTTCAGGTTCTAACCTTGGATTTATTGTGAGATCCATCTGAATTTGACCCTGCCAAAATTAATACTCTTCATGATGAAGATATGTCATCCCAAGACCAAACCATGCATTATCGTGTCTTCTATCTATGCTCAGTGCCCTTCTATAGCATCTTCTTGCAGCCTCAAATGTATGGTATGAGTGTACCTGTGCGGTTATATGTAGAGTAAGACGAATAAAGAGATGCATGGAAAATATATGTACTCCTGACAACAAATGACATACATATGATTCATTCAGTCAGTTGGATATCTCTTTGTAACATTATGAGACCATTTGCGTGATCGTTATATATACTCTAGCAGTTCCTAACCGCACACATACGATTCGCATTGCCGACACAGTCACTACAGAAGAGAAAAGGTCAAAACCAAAAGAAAAAACTGCTTTTTCGGTTTTGTTAAAGGATTTGTGGATAAAGCATGACTCAGACACATATGTGGTTTTGGCGAAAAAATATTAGAAAAAAATATTGTGAAGATTTTAAGAAATATACCAACTTTGTAGCCATAGGGGTTAACTGAAATCAGCTCCTGAGCCAAATAGCCCAACCTCCATCTCTTCTTTCAAATCCTGAGACATATGGTTTGTGAGAAATTTTTATAAAATCACATGTAATTTAAAAAAAAAAACTCTAAGAGGTTATACAGAGCTCACTACAATTATTTAGAAATTCCTAAACCAAAGCATAAAGTATTTTGGCTGTTTATAATCCTTATTCTTGTGGAACTCATGATCAACGCTGTAGCCTAGAATCAAACAAAGTCATCCATGTAACTGTTGATGACTCTTGGAAGTTAGAACCATATGCATCAATTTAATCAGAAGTATACAGATGCAAAACAGAATATATGAAGTCCAGAGATAATAACTCTCTAAAACTTACAATTTCACGGTAAATAGCAACAGCTAATGTGATTCCAACAATCTCCCCTTTTAGAATTTCTAATAAAAAACAAAAAAAAAAGGACAACATTGAGACCAATTTATGACTTAGGCCTTGTTCGTTTCTTCGTCCATATGCAATATCTGGATGCAAAAACTCAGATGTTATTTATTTTTTCCATTTAATGTTGCATTGAAATGTTGAAATGAGATATTTGAGATGAAAAAAAATGAGCTTCCAAATGCTAAATCTGCATCTCAAAATCCAAGTCTAAAATGTCTTTCATTTTAAACCATAAAATAAAAAAAAACATATATATATATATATATGTTTTTCACAAAATACGTAAACAAATTTTTTTCTAAAACACGGTAAACCCGTTTTTCTGATAAAAAATCTCCAAAAATACCAAAATATGTTTTTTTACAAAAAATACTAAAAACGCATTTTTTTGTAAAAAAAAATCCAAACATACATTAATAAATTTTTTCCATAAAGCACGGAAACACTTTTTCGCAAAAAATATGAAAATACATTTTTCCGCCAATTTTCTTATAAAAATACGAAAACACTTTCACAAAAATATGGAAACACATTTTTCCGCCAAAAATACTGAAACACGTTTTTCCGCAAAAAATACGAAAACACGTTTTCTCACCAAATATACAGAAACATATTTTCTGCCAAAAATGTAGAAATACTTTTTTCGTAAAAACACAACTACTTTTCCACAAAAAAACCCGCCAAAAAATACGTAAATACGATTTTTCGTCAAAAATACCAAAACATATTTTCCAACCAAAAATGCTAGAATAAGTTTTCTGTAAAAAACACGGAAACAATTTTTCGTAAAAAAACGGAAACAAGTTTTTCTGTCAGTAATATGAAAGTTTACTTTAACATGATTTTAGTCAAAACGCGGAAACATGTTTTCCCATAAAAATGCATAAATACATCTTTCCACCTAAAATTCAGAAACACGTATTCCCTCAAAAATTGCGGAAACATGTTTCTCGTAAAGATGTTTTTTTCCAAACCACGGAAACAATGTTTATCCGTTAAAAACCTAAAAAATACATTTTTAGTTATATTGTCTAAAATATATTAATAAAATAAAATTATCGTATAAACAATGATTTAATAATTATTAATATTTATATATAATTGAAATAATTAAATATTATTTATTAGTAAAAGACTTGTATTTTTAGTCATATTCTATTATTTGCATCTGGATATAATTACAAATGCAAAAACGAACAAAATTACATCCAAATGCAATATTTAGATACAAATCTGAAATACATAAACGAACAACATCTATATCTAGATGCAACATCTGGATGAGAAAACGAATGGGGCCTTAACAAATAAAGCAAGCAGAGAAACTGAAACATCGGAATCCACTTACTACTAAAAAAACTCAGTAATAAAATAAAAATCTAGACTCTGAAACAAACCAAATTTAAGAGACTAAAGAACAACTTTCAAAATTCTATAAAAGACAATTTTTATACTCGTTCCTAGAAATTAAAGCAGTAGTAAATCACGAGAAACTAAAATTTCTTAAATTTCAAACCTACATTTGAAACAACACAGGAAAAAACTCCATGAACAGGACTGAGTCTTGATCCAACTTATATTTCTCCAAAAACAACAAGAGGAAGCTAGGTAAAATGAAGTACCTAATAATCGATGGTTTCAAGTAGTGAACATATTGTTGATGGTTTTTTTGATGTGGGTCGATAATTTAGAGAGAGAAAGAGATGTGTAAGCTTGAAAGAGAGAAAGAAGAAAGGACAGAGTAGAGTAGTGTCTAGACCTGTCAATGATGACCGTGATCCGTGGGCATGGTGGGGTGGGTTTGGACACATACATTCATGTCCATAGATTGGCGGGCGGTGGCCAGGCGGGGATAGGATGTTGCGGGTTGGCCCACTATGGATTTGCGGGTCTGCAGGGGGACTGCTGTGTGAGTCAATAGATGTTAAATCTGTACTGGAAATAGATGTTGAGCTCTGTAATATCCAACAGTGGCATCTCTGCTGCGGTGTTAATGAGTTGCCAAGTAGTTGTTGTATCTGTGCTGCAAATGTATCATATAATATTTGCATATAAATCATTCATATAATATGTATAAGATCAGATAAAGTCTCTACTAATACAACCTAAATAACTGTCTTTTATTGGTACTTACAGAGACAGCAACTTGGAAACTCTTATATCATGCTCTGTTCTTTTTCATTTTCTCTAAAACGCTTAACAATATGTCAGGCACATAAGCATATCATATAAGTTACACTTACAGCTTGAATGCTTTCTTGTTTTTATTTTTTGCTAGTGACTCTAAGCAAAAATCCATTGGATCATCATCTGTTATTGACTTAAAGTTCCATGTATCCTTTTCCATGTCTTTGTCTATGCAGATAATCATTGAAAATTTAAAAACAAACAATTCCTTCTCTTCAATGGAATACAAGCCGCTTGAAGGCATTTGTATAGCAATTTCTTGTTTAGTTAGGAGTCATGCTAGTATGATTTTTTGGATTTAGTAACTTTCAGTTTACATGAACAAAATTCTTAAACAGTTGAACAGTTGAACCATACCAGCAGATGTTTATCTTGACCATTTGTAGAAATTCTTAAACATTTGAACAGTTGAACCATACTAGCAGCAGATGTTTCTCTTGACCATTTGTAGAAATTCTTTTAGCAAGTGCAAACATGGAAAAATCCGTTCAATATTGCCCTTGACAACTAACTACAAAGAAAAAAAAAGTTATCATCATAATCATTCTAGCACTCTCACACGAAATAATAAGTTATGCTATGATGAACACAAAGCAACCAACAAAAAAATGAAGCTACTACATGAGAAACTAAACTAAGCATAGAAATGTTAACACAAAAATCATAAGTTCCGTTAACATAACACAGATTAAAACCAAATGAAATCAATAATCAACTGATTTCAGTTGATTCAACAAAATTCAGTTGATTACAAAGATTTAGTTACGATCTACACTAAATCAATACTCAATGATATAAACTGATTTTCAAAAAACAGACATAAAAATCAGAGATGGACCAAGATTCGAGAGAAAAACTGACTTCTAAGAAGGATCTGGAGAGCTTAAACCGCATTCCCACGATTTCAAGCAGGACGGGTATGGAGTATGGATGATACTTCTGGTGGCCGTGTATTTGGCGGGCGCACCCACAGCGGGTGACGAAAATGGCGGTCTTCGGCGGACGCGGACAAACTCATTTGACAGCTAGTGTCCGTGACTTTTGAGTATCCAATTTTCTCTATTTCTATTTCGAGATGTTCTGAGGGAGAAGAAGGGACTTGTATTAACGTTAGAAAACAAAGACAGGTGTTATATGGACTTGTATTAACGTTAAAAAAATTATTTTTAAAAAGGTTAGAAAACAATGACAGGTGTTAAAAAACTGAAATGCTACGTGTCTATTGCTGTTAATAGAATTGGATGAGGAGTTACACTTAGAAGAGAAGTGAAGAGGCTAAAATCAAAGAAAACGCAAGAAGATGAAGAGCATTAATATTGCTTTGACAACAAAAAAATATAATGGATTTTTGGAAAAATTGAGAAAAATTAGTAAACTATCAAAAATATTGAGGACTAAAATAAAATAAATGACACTTGGCGTTTATATAAGCAGTGTCAGCATCAGAAGAGAACTTTCAACTATTATAGTGTGAATATTAAGAGATACCAAATAAATTTTATCATATATTATATATATATATATATTCAAAATTTAATTTATATATAAATATATTTTATTTCTGGTTTGGAAAAAAATATACAAATAAAGATATGATCAATATTTAGATATTTTTTGATTAATACATATTTAGAAATATTAAACATAAGTAAAACTTATTTAAATAAAATTTTTTGTTTGGATATAAATTTAATATTTAGGATATTACCCATATTAATAGTAAACAAATTTGCACTTTAATTTTAATAAATATGCAATAAATATGTTAATTTAAGTTTTTGAAAATAATTTAACGCAATATGTATATTCGAAACAAATTTATATAAAAACTAATTATTAGTTTATATTTGAAAAGATTTTGTTTGGATGTAAATTTATGATTTTTGATGTTTGGCTATAGAAATAAGCACAAAAGTTGTATTTTAATTTTATTTATGTAATTTTTGTTTTTATTTTTTATTTTAATATTATTTGTATTTTGTGTAGCATTAAAATTAAATTATAGTGAAATATATAAAAACTAAATATATTTTTCTATGTATGAGCTTTTGATAATTTGAATATTTATTCATGTTATAAAATTTAATTATTTTAAAATCTATATAATCACATTATATGACATATACTTAGGTTTTTCAATATTAAATATTCATTATATAAACTATTAGATAATTATGATATAATTTATTATTTATATAAAATATATTATTATATCCTAACTATCCATATACATTATAAAGTATATTTGTTATTTATTTTCATAATTAAATAATAGAAATACATAATTTTAACATAATTGTTTATTAAAATAATAATATAAGTTAGTAACATAAATAAATATATACTGAAACTGTATATATTAAATATAAAAATTTGTTNAAAAATAGAAAATTTGTTCAGTTGACACGTATACAAAACCTTACGTGTCAACAGAAAATGCAACAGTTACTCGTCAAATTACTTGTGATTTAGTAAATATAGATTACGGCAAGACTTTTCATCGTAGACTATAACCATCATTAGCTATATTTATATATCTAAAATAATTATATGAAAGTGAAACTAAAACATTTTAACTAAAAACAATTTAAAATGAAAAATTTTAATATGGTAAAATTTAAAAAAACTAAATGAACTATTTTAAAATATTTGATTATAATTTTTATTTTTCAATGTTTTAAAATGTTTGGTTAAAAGTTTGAAAATGTTATTCTAATCATTTTAAATAAAAAAATTAAGACTTTAAACTTTTTAAAAATATTATATACTTTCGATTTAATTTTAGCATAATTAGCTTAAACAGTTTTAGTTAATATTTAAAACCTTCTAAATTTTAAAACTTTATAAAGTTCAGAAAATATATTTTCAATTTTTACTTTATAAAAAATATAAAGTGAATTTTTAATATTTAATTTGAAAATTTTGAAACTAAAATTAAACATTTTAAAACTCTTAGACGTTTATATAAAACATTTAAATGTTTTTATTAAAACGTTTAATATTTAATATTTTCTTACATAAAAATATACCAAAATAATAGGGATGTGGTGAATGATGATTGTATTCGAGTGGTAACTGTCACGCTCTAATACCTTAATACCTTAAGGGGTTTTGAGTTTGAATTTTAAATTTAACAAAAAATTATTTTCGCTATTTCTTTTGAATTCGGGAATATTTTCATTAATACAATTTTAATATATTATTTTAAACGTAAAAAATTAATAAATTCTTTAATTTAATATGAGGTTTTTTCTTTTTGGAAATTAAGGTATTTTTAAAAATAATTAACCGTCTTACAATATGAGGACAAATTTTATAAATAATAATATTTGATTTTTAAAAAATTTTTAATTGATGATGTTGTGATGATGGTTTTTATAAGTAGAGAATGTATTTTGACTTGTTTTGTGTAAAATATTTTAGTTAGTTTTTAAGAATTTCTGGTTTCCTAGTTTACTGTGGAGGATGAAGTTTTTTTTAAAATAAGATTATATAATAAAATTCAATCAAAAAATCATTTTAATAAGATAATAAGATTTAATAAAAAAAATTATGTTTCAATTTTTAGTTAATTATAAAATTGTATATATTTGTATTCCTTTTTTCTCTTTTGAAAATGTTAATTAATATAATTTAAAATTATTCTCTTTTAAATTCATTTAAAATAAAATGTTGACGTTTTTGTATGCTATCAAATAATTGGGTAAATTTTTTAATTGTTGGTATTATGTAAAAATTAAGGAAGTAATATTTTTTGTTTGATGATTATATTAGACTACTTTGTGATCAATTTTATTTTGGTTGCTATTTTTAGTTTAATGAATATGTACTTGCGCTTGGGATCCTCATACCTCTTGCCACATTTGTACTGCTGTAGATGATTTTCAAGCCCTGATTTGGGATATTTCTTTTATGAGACACTATGTTGAAGGTGGTTTTAACCCTATCTTTGCTTACACATCTGGTGCTAAGATTAAGCACCAACAATTGTCTTCTTTTCAACCTGATTGGTTGGCTATTGTTTTATCTTTTGATCTTAGATTTTACTTCATCACTTTGACTTTAAAATTCTCTGCCCCATGGTAAGTGAAATATGCATTCAAAACTATAATAAAACTCTTAAAATCTGAGTACATGTTTAAAAATGTTGAAAAATGAAGTCAGAAAATTGGACTGCTAACTAAAGAAAAAAAAGATTTAAGAGTTCTTGTAGTTTTAGTCCACACAAATTAGAGTGGACTGTTTATAGAGTAGAGTGGTCATATTTATAAAGTGGATTAGAGTCCATAATTTAGATAATTAAGGAGTTCACTAATGAGTGGAATTAGTGGGTCTTGAGTAATAATTGAAAATCATTGTTTCTTAAAAACTTAATTACCTATTTGAAACGGGTGATGCTTCAGTTTTTAGTTAATTAATCCTAATTGAAGTCAGGTGAAGAAATCTAACTAAATTTAGTTTATGTTCTTAATATTTTAATCTAATATCATAAATTATAGAAATCTAACTAATTTTTTTTCTTAATATTGTGTTTAATAAATTAAACATTTTATAACACTTGCATAAAGTTTGAAGATATATTCCCATGCTTCCTTTTTTATTTTATTTTTCGTTTAGACATATGTTTTTTCAGAATATAAAAAATATATATATTATTAGAGTTTTCACTATTTAATGTTAGAAAATCTTGTTGGTTGTGGAAATTTTGTATTGGTGAATTAATATGGACAAATTTAATTTTTTTTAAAATTTATAATGGCATTTTTTTCCTCTTTTGGTAATTTACATGAGTTACTGTTTTTTGGAAAAATGAGACTACAATATAGAGATGTCTATTATGTTAACTTACCACAACGTGATAGCATTGTTAGGTCTGGGCATTCCAGTACTCGGTTTGGGTTCGGGTAGTACCCAAACGGATTCGGGTTTTTCAGGTAAAGAAATTTTGTACCCATATAAATATCTATAGAATTTTGGATCGGCTTCGGATTCGATTCTTCTTTTTGGTTCGGGTTGAGTTTGGTTCTTAACAATTAATACATATAAAAATCTGAAAATAAAAATTATTACATATAAATATCTAAAATATCTTAGTACAATATAATTCGGATAATATCATGTTTACTCGATCAACATTTATTAAATTTTACTTAAAGTACCAAAAATAATTGAACATATTTTTTGTTAAATTTCAAAAATATAACAAATCATTTAAAAATATTCAGTTATTTTGAATATTTTAGTTATTATAATTTTATACTAATTGATATTTTTGAATTTATAATTATGTTTTACGTAATTGGTCTATATAAAATCTTAATAAAATTAATATATATTGGTATATAATTACATTTTGGATACCTATTGGGTACTTGTAAATTTTTGGTTCGGTTCGGGTTCGGGGTTTCAGGTATGAAAATTTAACTACCCATTCGGGTATTTTATAATTTCAGATTCGGTTCTTCTTTTTCGGTTCGGTTCGGTATTTTGGGTACAGAGTTTTTTCCCAGGCCTAAGCATTGTATGGAGTACGGTACCTTTAAGTATGCAATGTATATAATAATTATATTTAAAATATGTCTAGACCCAATAAAAACCCAAAATCTATCTTCAAAGTCTATAATATGATAACTATTTCTCTTGGCTGTTTGAATTTGAGATGATACAACAAAACAAAACTTTTGAAGCAACCTGAAGGAGTTTAAAGGACCCAACTTCAAAAACTTACAACACTGTATAATGAGTTTTATAAAGTAATTTACCACCCTCAAGGATTTACAGACCTGTGGGGTGCCAATGATATATGTTTTTACCTGCTGCTAAGGCTAAGGTTGGTGTAGTTGTCGATACTGCTTGTTCGAGGCTTCCCTGGTCTTGACCGTATGTTGGAACCCAGGAAATGGTTCCTGCACAATTACAAATGTAGCAAACTCTCAATAAAAAATAGCTGACAATGACTAAGACAAACCTATATGACTGCTTCACTAATTTGTTGAAAACATAAGTAACAAACGATATGATTACAGGCAGCCAAAAGAGGAAACCATTTGGATAAAGAATATTAAGTAAATGAGGACTTGATCTTTCATACCTGATCACCAGCATTTGGACCAGCTGTATGGAAGAGAATAGGCCGGCAACGTTTGTCTTCGTTCATCAAACTTGAGTTCTGGAAATGGGAAATAGAGCTGACTTCCCCTGATCCGACCATATGCAACAGATGCCACCTTCTCATTGTTGAACTTTCCCATTTCTTACCATCGAATGCCCAATAAGGTTTCAAACTTGTAACCAGATGATTTTTTTTCTAAACAACAAACACGCAAATTGATCATATAAAACGACACAAAGCTTTACCTTATAAAATGGAACAATATTTTCAGGTTCGGTAAGGTTGATGAAAACATATCCCACATTGCATTTATTCTGTAGACAGAGGGAAAGTTTCATTAAAAATATTATAAGGTACAAAGCTGCAATAAACTCCATTAGATAAAAAAAAAGGTAAGAGGCATGTTTACCTTGAAGTCAATTGGCATATATAGAAAATCATATGTTCCTTTATAGTACTTATCAATGGCAGCTAGAAGCATCTTAGAAGTATACCTAAACCACTACAAAAAAAAAGAGAGAAGATATAATAAGGAGTAACCTACGAATTTAACTTATTAGGAATGTTAACCGTTCCATAGAGTGTCCAATTGCAAATAGTTAGCCGTCATTGGGCTTGCTTTACGCTCTTACATAATCTATATAGAAAACCAAAAACAAAACATCCAGTTCAGTAACAAATCAAAAAATGATTATGCAAAGGATTCAGAAAGATGAATGTGGCCTCACCGCAACAAAGACATCCTCTTTCAAGTAATTATCAAAATCCTAGTCATATTTAACTATCAAATCCAGTTGATTCTGAAAATTTTTAATGGTTGCAGTGAGATGCTCTTGCAAATCAATCAACTGCGCCAATTCTCTAATTTGGAAAAATTGTTTTAAGGTGATAAATCTGATGTTAGAAGTAAGAATCTAAGTTTGAAGGTCTGGTAATGGAACTATTTATATTCTAGGGTAGATGGACATATGAATAGTTGGAAGTGTAAGATGAAATTGGAGGTTTAACAATTAATTAAATTTTTATTAATGCAATTGCTTTGAATACAAAAAATTGTAACATACCCGAAGCAATTGATGGTGTTGGTAACGTTTTTTTCCCAGGCAAGGGTTTGCAGGTGACGAAGAAAGCCAAAGGACAAAGATTAAAAAAATGAAATTTAATGGTCTAAATTGTAACGTATTTGTGATGTTTTAAATTGTAAAGTGAAGGGCATAAAGGTCTTAATCAGAAAAAAAAACTGTCGACTTTATTATATTAATTACAATAAAATGATTCAGATTTAACACATTTAAAAAGAGTAAAAAAAAATTATTTCCATATTTTTTAAAGGCTGAATCTGACGTGTCCGCTGAGGTGGTTGCACCAGAAGAGAGAAAAAGTTAACTTTATATAATTAGATTGTATGTAGCCATTGTACATGACGATGAGTCGATGATGGTAGTTCAAAAGTTTTAGGGTTTCGAATCTCTGAGATGTTACTTATTTTAGAAAATAATATTTTGCAGGTAATGTTACGATATATTTATAAAACACACCAAAATATTATTTTAGGTTAATTAATTGAATTATTAACATGTTAAAATATATTTTATCACTGATGAAAATGTATATGTTTAAAAACACACTTTTCAACAATTTTCTCACCAAAACAATGAATGCTTTGTTCTCAAAACCCCGACCTTTCGATTTCCCTATGTCATTTGGAAATTTAATATTAAATATTTAAATTTAATTTTATGTCTCGTATAACAAACAGAAGAAAAAAAGTAATAATTTAAATATTAATTTTTATTAAAGCTTTTCTTGAAAAACGATGTGATTTTGAGATCATTTCCAAAGTTTTTAGACTTTTCGACTTCGTTTTCCTTGTTTTAAATAAGACCAAACTGAACATAGTTCACTTCAGTTTTGTCTTCGGTCAAGTACACTAAAAAAAAGTATACTTGTAACATCCGTGAAACGAGCATGACGTCGGGGAACCTTGGGAGGTGTTCCGGGAACTCCGGGAGATGCTCGGGATGTTATGAGTCGAATCCATGGCTGGCTTGGAAGTCACCCGGTCGGGTGACATGGTGACTGACCGGGTGATGTTTGGA
>KE157823.1:0-11705 GCA_000411055.1 Leavenworthia alabamica
TGATGTATACTATATCCCAGACTTGAAGAGCAATATAATAAGCTTGGGACAAGCTACTGAATCAGGTTGTGATGTTAGAATGAGAGAAGAGCATCTGACATTACATGATCAAGATGGGAAGTTACTGGTGAAAGCCACTCGATCTCCAAATCGGTTGTATAAAGTACGAATGGAAGTTGCAAACAATGCGTGTTTACAGCTAAAGACAGTGAGCGACTCAGCACGATGGCATGCAAGGATGGGGCATATTGGACTTGAAACTATGAAGATAATGATACAGAAGGAGCTGGTCATAGGTATTCCAAATGTCAGTATCGAGAAAGAAATTTGCACTTCCTGTTTGCTTGGAAAACAAACAAGACAAGTGTTCCCAAGTTCAACGAAGTATCGTGCTGAGAATTCCCTAGAACTTATTCATGCAGATCTGTGTGGACCCATCACACCATGCACCATTGCTCAAAACAGATATGTGTTTGTCTTGATAGATGACTATTCTCGCTATATGTGGTCAATGTTACTAAAGGAGAAGGGAGAAGCATTCTCTAAATTCAAGAAGTTCAAAAGCCTGGTTGAACAAGAGAAAGGGATAGGCATCAAGACACTTAGAACTGATAGGGGAGGTGAGTTTACATCACATGAGTTCCACACATTTTGTGATGAAAACGGCATCAAGAGACATTTGACAGCACCATATACGCCACAACAAAACGGGGTGGTTGAGAGGCGAAATAGAACTTTAATGGAGATGACAAGGAGCTTGTTGAAACACATGGGAGTACCTAACTATCTATGGGGAGAAGCAGTAAGACATGCTACTTATCTTATAAACAGAGTGGCAACACGGTCTTTGAATTTTCAGACTCCATATGAGATGTTTAAATGTAAGAAACCAAATGTTAGCCACTTGAAAGTCTTCGGTTGCATAGGATATGCCAAGGAACAAAGTCCACACCTAAGAAAGCTTGATGACAGATCACGAGCACTTGTTCACCTTGGGACTGAACCTGGATCCAAGGCTTACAGACTATATGATCCAAACAATAAAAGGATAGTGGTAAGCAGAGATGTAGTTTTCGATGAGTTAAATGGCTGGAAGTGGAATACCCAAGAACTAAGTAATACTGAAAAACCTGGCATGTTCAGACTTACCTCTCAAGAACATGAAGATTTTGATAATAATGACGAAACAGAGGAGGGTGATGAAGAGAACGAAGAAGAAGAGGTCACAGAGCAATCAGCACCTAACACAAGTGATGTGTTTGATAATTCTGAACACGAGGCGACACAACCACCTGTGTCTTTGAGAAGAACGACAAGGCAGAGTAATCCTCCTAAGTATCTAGAAGATTACATACTGATGGCCGAAGAAGAATGTGAGAGACTTCTAGTGGTACTGAATGATGAGCCATGGGATTTTAATGAGGCAAAATCTGATAAGAAGTGGGTTCTTGCGTGTGAAGATGAGATAAAGTCAATTACCAAGAATGATACATGGATCTTGGTTGACAAGCCAGAGGGAGTGAAAACCATTGGCTTGAAGTGGGTGTTCAAAATCAAGAGAAATTCCGATGGAAGCATCAACAAGTACAAAGCGCGAATTGTGGCTAAAGGTTATGTGCAACAACATGGAATAGATTTTGATGAGGTTTTTGCACCTGTGGCCCGAATAGATACAATTCGACTTCTTGTAAACTTGTCTGCATCAAATGGTTGGGAGATACATCACCTTGATGTAAAGACAGCATTCTTACATGGTGAACTCAAAGAGTTAGTTTATGTTGAGCAACCAGACGGCTTTGAGGTTAAAGGAAGTGAAGGAAAAGTATACAAGTTGAACAAAGCGTTATATGGTTTAAAACAAGCACCGAGAGCATGGAACAATAAGTTAAATCATATACTCAAGGAGATGAAGTTTACAAAGTGTTCTAAGGAGCCTTCTCTGTATCGAAAGTCAGAAACTAATGGTACTCTTCTTGTTGCAACATACGTTGATGATTTATTTGTAACAGGAACCAATCTTGAAGTGATAATGAAGTTCAAACAAGGAATGGCTTTGAACTTTGAGATGAGTGATCTGGGAAAACTAAACTATTATCTTGGATTAGAAGTAATTCAACATGATCAAGGGATCACGCTAAAGCAAGAGAGATATGCTATGAAAATCTTAGAAGAAGCTGGGATGTCTAAGTGTAATCCCACTCACACACCGATGGAGTCGGGGTTGAAACTGTCTAAGTCCAAAGAAGAACAGAGCATCGATGCGACTTCATATAGAAGAGTTGTTGGTTGTCTCAGGTATTTGCTTCACACAAGACCAGACCTTGCCTATTGTGTAGGAGTAGTTAGTCGATATATGCAAGATCCAAAGGAGTCTCATGGAGCAGCTCTGAAGCAAATACTTCGATACTTGAAAGGTACGCTATCTCTCGGCCTGAACTTTAAACGATACAGCAAGGTGTCATTGATAGGCTACAGCGACAGTAGCTATAATGTTGATATGGACGATGGGAAAAGTACAACAGGACATGTTTTCTATGTTGGAGATAGTCCCATTACTTGGTGTTCACAGAAACAAGAGACAGTAGCATTATCTTCGTGTGAGGCAGAATTTATGGCAGCTACCGAGGCTGCCAAACAGGCGATTTGGTTACAGGAGTTACTTGCTGAAGTAACAGGTTTGTTGTGTCAGAAGGTGACACTTCGTATAGACAACAAATCGGCTATTGCTCTAACTAAGAACCCCGTGTTCCATGGTCACAGCAAGCACATACACTCTAGATACCATTTTATAAGAGAGTGTGTTGAAAACAATCAAACCGAAGTCGAGCATGTACCTGGAACTGAGCAAAGGGCGGATATTTTAACCAAGGCATTAGGGAGGATCAAGTTTAAGGAAATGAGGGAACTTGTAGGAGTCCAAGATGTGTCAAGATATGATCTCAAGCTTAGGAGGGTGAATGTTGAACTAAGCTTGAATGTTACTTGAGTGCTAAGTAAGTCTAATCCTAAAGGAGATATGGTTAGGATTAGAATAAATATATCTAGGAGTCATTTAGAATAAAAATAGAAGTTATCTATATTTACTTAAGGAAATAATCCATTTGTGTTTAGGGTTTTCTTAAGTACTTCCAATATTTAAGGAGAACCAAAGTTGTGGTATCCCTTAAGAGATTTTGTGAAGTAGAAGCTTGAGTTTTGAGATATTTTCTTAAGCTAATAAAGAGAGTTATTCTTAAACTTGTGTTCACAAATCTAACTCCAAATTCTATAATCATGACGTGGTTTGTAATCTATTACGGTGTGTTTGGTTGATGAATAAATCAAGATTAAGTATATCTACTTTAAGTGATTTTTTATGAACTCGTAATTGTTGATTGCTTCTGAAAATAATTTTGATGGGATTGTGATATGTCAATTTTACTTTACCCCAAAAAAATAATCAAATGGATGTATGTAAATTTGAAAGTGTTTTTGTCTTTTGCACTAAAAAAAAAAAACATTGTGGCGCGACTTGGGTTATGGAATTATTCTAAGGTAAAGTGTTATCTCCACTCACATCTCCATCACTCTTTTCTTATACAGTGGAACGCCACGTGTCGTTTCTTTTATACTTACAGAATATTCCCAACAATTTATTTTATATTTCATTACTATTTCTAGTCCTGAACAAAATAACCAACCCGAAGTATCCGATTTGAATTTGATCCGAAAAACACTATCCGAATCCGAACCAAAATCTGGAAAATTATTTTATTGGGTTCTAGATTTCTAAATCCGAAAATTTGTATCCGAATCCGAACTCGTCGGTTAAAACCCGAACTCTAATTATATTATATATATAAATAATTAAATTTTAAGTTATATTTGTGAAATTTTATTTAATATTTTTCAAATTTAATAATTTTTTTTCAATATTTCTTCACCCGAAATCGATTCGTACCTGAATCCGAATCCGAATCCGAATCCGAAGCGAACCCGACAAAATTATTCTATTGGATAGTAGACTCCTAAACCCGATATACCTAAACCCGAATGAATTTTACCCAAATCCGATCCATTTACCCAAATGCCCAACCCTAATTATTTCGTCGATAAGATAATATCCCAGCCGTTTTTTCACTCGATTCTTATTCATGTTGAACAATATGTTTTAACTTGATAGTATGTTACATTTTTATATAATTAATTAAAAATAATAGATTACCTCCTAGTAATCTAAGAAAAGCATAGGATTCTGTCTTAAACTTCCGAGTTATATCACTCACATTCCAGTTTACTTTTTTACATAGTCTTCTAATTTTTACATAGATTCCAAAATATTGTGGTTGATAAAACCTTTTTATTTGTTAAGAGTATATATCTTGTTATAGTTTGTGGCATATTAGTTTTTGCTCAAAACTAGCCTGATATTAGAAATGAATAGTCATTCATGCATGAACATTCCATGTTCTGATACGATGCTGCATGAAAAAAGGTTTAAAATATTTGATTTGGTTATCTATATCATTAAAATGCATTTATTTTTCGATCAACTATTCCAGAATTTTACAGTTAAATGTGTTGTTTGGACCGGAATAATATTATGATGAATGACCTACCTAGAAGTGATTGCCGATACTGTAATTTGGTCGAGGTATTACATATATATTATATGGTCACGCGTGTATTCAGGTCCATGCAATGAAATAAATTTTTTGAAATGGAGTCATTGTTGAATCGAATGTTCATAGGCTGGTAAAGATTTCTCTTGATCTTTTGAAGGGGACTTGTATTTCAATCACTACAACCCATCTGTGTTGTCTTTTTCTTTTCACATTTTTTTTCCTTTTTCTTTTTCTCGAAAAAGATAAAAAGTGTATAAGAAAATATAGTGTGACTATATATATATATATATANTGGTTCCAAAGAATTTTCTATATATTATAAGATTTATAATTATTTTAATTTAATGTAATATATACTATATTATTATTTTATTTTTCGTTATTTATAAAGCTATACATTTAAAATTTTGTTGCAAATTAAACAATAACTATAAAATAATGAAATTATTAATATATATTTATAAAATAAAAAATTATTAGTTTTGATCTATAAAATTGGGGGCGATGCAAATGTTTGGAAAAAATAAAACTAGCGTACCAGGTATTAAAATAATTATAATTAACATACAATAAAGAGATTTACTAATCTGGAAATTCACATAAAAATACATATATTTTTTTGATCGTCAGAATCAAGTTTATGATACGTGAGACTAACGAAGGCAAGCTATTGGAGACAAGAAAAGCATCTCAATGATTTCCAGACTACAATTCAAATGTCGATGACATCCGATTTTCAAGCTGGGCTCTTCCCGGTTCGCTCGCCGTTACTAGACGTAGAAGTGGACTTTAATTAGGGTTGGGAAATTTTGAGTCCCACACTTGACTTTGACAATAATGTTCATCACCACTATTATTTTTAACAAAAGATAAATTACTTCTTTTTTTTTCATAAACTAATGACATCCATTAAATTCTCAGGATTCAGTTTTCGTCATTAGAAAACCAATTCGGTGACTCAGAGTTTACATGGGAAAATAGTACTCCACGAAAGCGAGCTCTCTTGGCGAGCAGGTCCGCACACACGTTTTTTAATGTAGGTTCATAAACTAGTGAAAAAATAATAAAAAGAGCCCTGAATGTAGTAAAATTTTCATATTCTGAGGCAAATTCCGACTAATCCTTCGGATCTCCTATGATTTGAATCAAGTTTGTGCAATCCGTGTGAAAAATTACTTCATTATATCTATTGTGATCCAAGTAGTCCATCGCCCAAAGTAGTGAATCAAATTCCGCATGCAATGGTGTAATTCTTATTGATCTACCTTAATTTAAAAAAAGAACGTTATTAAGCTCTCGGATGGCACTCTTTAATGATTGCACTAGCTAAAAATATATACTAGAAAATTTAAAATCTTTTACCTAATTCCTAATTTTACATAACTTTTCAGCTACCAATACCATTAGTTAGTTCAAAAGTATAGAGTATGTAACTATCAAAATAAACCTCGTATACTAAATCATGTTCACATCAAAATATACGTACAGTTTGTATTTGTTTAACCCTAATTAATATATATATATATATGTACTCTTGTGGTCCTCAATATCATTATTATAATATATGTATATTCAAATTTTCTTTTCGAATTTTTGTTAGCATGTTCATGGGCCACCATGCTGTCTCCATTTTCTTGTGAATAATTTAAAATACAAAATTAATTAGAGTCACATCAAAAGTAATTGCTCTATTATCATTTTTTGGAATCACGTTTTCAAATATCGAACCTACAATATATGCATACTTAATTAAAGAAAGATCTAATGTCATATTTAGTGTCACCTACACATAAACAAATCATACCCTAAAGTCAAATAAAAATATCGTATACTAGCTTACATGAAAAGAAAAAAGTATTTACCCTAAGACATAGTTAAAAATATATTATTGGGTAATTAAATAAACTAATATTTCCATTTGCTATAAATGAGAAAGCACATAGCACACTCACCGAAGCTTTCTCTATTTCTATCTCTGTGACCCCTAGTTATGTGATCGGAGGGACAGGAGTGAATGATGAAGAAGGTGTGTGTTGAGCAAGATGGAGAAGCAGGGCACGTGCATTACTAGCTCATCTCTTTTGCATTGGTACGCTAGCTCTTACCATATCCATATGGAGCAGAGCATGATGATGATAATTGAGTTAGTTCTTCATGTGCCCATCTTCCCCATCATGACCACTTAGCCTTGATGATGATGACGATGATGTGTGTTTGTGTACGACAAGCATATTTTGAGGAAGTAGATACCTCGCGAAAGTACAAATTAGTATGATCAGGTATATGTCTTCCGCATCTTGATTAAAGACACTCATGATATATTATATGTATATATCAGGGCCGATCACGAGGGTAGGCTACATATGCGGTCATCTAGACTAGTTTAGGGATATTTTTTGTAGATTTAAAAATATGTTTAGGTATATTTTAGATATATAAAAAATTTTGTCTAAAGCATCCAAAATAATCGTAAATAATTGGACCGATCCAAGAAACTGAACTCTATCTTTGTTTTTAAGTTAAATTTTAGGTTAGTATATGTAAAATCACACATTTTAGATTCCTTTTAAAATGGTTTTCAGTTTTATCTTTGTAAGCGTTTTGTAAATTAGAATCCAACTTATAACAAATCACTATATTATGTAAAAAACTCCGGTGAATTACTTGTATTTAGGGCCAGTCTAATTATTCACAATTTTTTTGGATGTTCTAAATAAAAATATTTTTGAATGCCCTAAAATTCTTTTTATTATGTAAAATATACCTAAACAAACTTTTAAATCTTAAAAAAATGCCCCTAAATTCTTGAATGTCCTAGGCGACCGCCTATATGGCCTACCCTCATAACCGGACCTGCTTGTATTTTGCAATTGTTATCAAAAGTTATTTTTATAAGTTTTGAAATGTATGCTTAATAATGATATATAATTGATTCTCTTTATTGTTAACTAAATCATTGATTCTACTAGTTTATATAAATATAAATTAATTCTGTTTACTTTATCTGAAAAAGTATAGTGTGTGGATTAACGTTTTCGACATATTTATCACTTTTTAGCATATTGTTATATGCTTCATATATATTGGGCTAATATAATTTCATAGGCCGACATGCTAAATAGCAAATTGGGCCTCAAATTGGTATTTAATACAAATAAATCAAACAAGCGATGAGGTTTATTTGATGCAATGATACGTAACGGAGATTCAAGGTCAGGGAACAGTATTGGTCCCTTTTTTTTTAAGAAATGGGAGATCTTGATTTAGTTTTTTTTGGTTCATAATTAGTTTGAGATTTGGTATCAGATGTCAGATTAGCCCTGGACATTCGGATTAAACGGATTGGATGGTTAGATAATTGGGTTGTTTAGAAATTTTAAAATTTATCGAATAAACAAAAAAAAAATTCGGATTAATCGGATCGGATCAAAATTTATTCGGATCGGATCAATGCAAAACAAATTCGGATTAATAGAATCAAAAATTTTATTTAATTGATATATTCTATTAAAATTATATAATTTTACTTTAAAAATTAAATTTTAATCCAAATAATCCGAATAAATTGATTATTTTAAACTGATCTAAATCCGAATTAAAAATAAAATTATACCGATTAATTTATTTACTTATATCCAAATAATCTGAATCTGATTTATTTTAAATTTTATCAATCTAATCCAAATAATCCAATTCGTTTATCCACCTATATGTCCGACGAGGTGGTAAAAACATATAAGAAACTAACAAAAAAAAAAGTATACAAAAAATGAAAAATATGAATAAGCGTTTGTAATCTAACGACAACAGTGTGTGTATAAAATAAGCGTTGATGATGGTGGGACCAACCAATGTTAAATGAATCTGTTTCCCTCGTCGTCACGTCATCTGGACTGTAGTATTAAAAATTTAGCTTCATTTTTACGAACCGATTAGATTCCTATAGGCAATATAATAGGGATAATTATTTAATATAAATTAATATTTTTATTTATTTTATATATATATATTGTAAAACAAACTTATATAAAAATTAATTATTATTTTATATTTATAATAAAAATTCTATATATTATTTGGTTAGTTCATAATTAAAAATATAAATAATTAAAATTGAAAAATAATATTTGATTACAGCAATAATCACAAAACTAATATATCACCCGCGAACTTCACATCGCAGAAAAATATATTTAAAATATATATATTTTACTTAGTATATTATTTAATATATATTAAAGAGATGATGATATATTTTCTATTTTTTTGTTCTATTGATAATTTATAATATAATTAAATTATACTATATGTGATATTTGTTTATTTCGATAATAATCTTGATAATATAGTTTCATAAATACATTGTTATTATAATTAATATTATATATATAAATCAGTAAACAGTATACACATGATTAAATGTAAGTAGATTTATAATATATGATTAAATATATAAAAAACATAAATATGAGATAAAATATATGATTTTATATACTTAAGAGTTTATACTATAAAAAATTTATTATTATTGATGATATATATGAATAATAATGTTGGTAGAAGATATAAAAATATTGTTAAGTAAAATATGAAATAATTAGAAAATTATATAATTATCCTTTTAATCATTTTATATAAATATTAAAAAATTTATGATATTCTAGTGGGATAAAACGTAATATAGCATAATAATATAAAATTATTTATTTATTAATATTTACTATTAGATTTATATTTCAATTTTAATAAAATAATAGATTTATATTTATAGTAACTTAATAACATCGTTAAATGAAATAAGAAAAGCGGACACTAATTATATAATAGCCTTTTCTTAAACTTGGGAATCTTTTTGTTTTAAAACGCAAACATATCATAGACTTTTCTCCTCAGGAAAGAAAAGTCAACATATTCGATCCAGATATTTATTTTATAAGTTAATAAGACCCTCTTCTCTGCATAACTAGCCAAAAGCAAACCAAAATAGAGTTTTCAGGAGATATGGAGCAACCCTATGCGTACGCCTACCCACAAGGCACGGGACCGTCGGCTCCACAGAGCGGTGTCATAGTAGACCCAAGGTTCTGTGCACCGTACCCTGTAGATCTAGCGATCGTGCGAAAGATGATGAAGTTAACGGAAGGTAACTTTGTTATAACTGACGTTAATGGAAACCTGTTGTTCAAAGTGAAGGAACCGGTGTTTGGTCTTCACGACAAGAGGATCTTATTGGATGGTTCTGGAACTCCAATCTTGACTTTAAGAGAGAAGGTAAAAAAATTAAAAACAGTAGGATTTGATTATCGGGAAAACGGTCAAAATAAATTTGTACTTTCAAATTTCACAACTTTAAATGTTGTATTTTTTTGTTAACTTTTTTTAAATTCGTCAAATTTATGTTAATTGGCTAAATTAGATGCGTCGTTAACTTAACTAACGATATTTATAACGCCGTTAAACTGTTCTGTCATTAGTTCTACAGTCGGGTTCTTACATTCTTGTTTGTTGTGACATAGCAGTTTAACGGCGTCATAAACCATCGTTACTTGAATTAACGAAGGGTCTAATTTGGCCAATCAATTAATTTTAAAAAAATTCAACAAAAAATATTAGCATTTAAATTAGAATCAAAAAATACAACATTTAAATTTATGAAATTTAAAAATACAAACTTATTTTGACCGTTTTCTCTTTTATTATCTTATTAATTTTGTTGTTAAATTAAATATAATCTTTGTTTGTAGATGGTGAGTATGCATGACAGGTGGCAAGTATTTAGAGGAGGAAGTACAGAGCAGAGAGATTTATTGTACACTGTTAAAAGATCTTCAATGCTTCAGTTGAAGACTAAACTTGATGTGTTTTTGAGTCATAATAAAGAGGAGAAGAGATGTGACTTCCGAGTCAAAGGAAGCTGGCTCGAGCGTTCTTGTGTTGTTTACGCTGGCGAATCTGATGCCATTGTTGCTCAAGTAAGCTTCCTTTTCCTTTCTCTTTTTTTTTTTTTACAATTGTTTCTAAAAAAGAAAATGTATGGTATGATGATCAGATGCATAGGAAGCATACGGTGCAAAGCGTCTTCTTGGGAAAGGACAATTTCTCGGTGACAGTTTATCCAAATGTGGATTATGCCTTCATTGCCTCTCTTGTCGTTATTCTCGATGACGTTAACCGCGAAGACCGCAACACCTCCTGATCACACGTTTCAGTCACTGTAATAGTACTTACTACTGTTTGCTTTTGGTTTTGTAACTCTTATATGTAATAATAATATTTTCGAAAATCAAAACTGTGTGTGATCATTTTATTTCTGTTTTTTCTATTATTATATAACTGTGCCTGCCAATTCATATTTTTACTACTATTGTTTAACAATCACGATTCATCCATAAACTTATACAGTCTCAAGGGTTGATTTGATTAAGAAAGATGTGGTGATCGAAAATATTTTGTAATAATTTTAAACTAATTAAAAAATAAAAAATTATCTTAAAATAACAATAATTTGTTTAAACTTACTTATTTTCTTTTTAATTTATTAAATTTTAATTTTTATATAATAAGTTTGATGCATAAAATTTAATAATTAAGAATATTTTGTATATAAAAGCTTTTTGTTTTTATTAGTTACTAATGAGAAAAGTACAAAACTACAAATAAAAATAAAATAGTGTCAGTGTCAAATGTCAAATATAATAAATGGCGAACATAATCTAACACAAAATCGTTGACAAAATCAAATAAAAACAGAGAGCAAATCGCCTATACTCTGTCTCTCCCTTTATATTGATTGCTCTCACGTTTTTGTCTCACCAACAAAAAAAAAAAGATGGGTAATTATCGGTTTAAGCTATCGGAGTTTATCCCAAACGCTTGGTTCTACAAACTGAGACACATGGCTAAGCCGGGGAGACAGCGAAAGCAACAAAACAGCAACGCGTTTCTTTCAACCACGGCTACCAACAAACACCACGCAGTTTCTTCTCATACGACTACAACGGGACGCAGTCTTAAGCCTTCTAGACGCTCTTTTCACCGTTTTAGGCCAACCAAGACGCCACCTTCCGACACGCCAAGAATTCCCGTTGGGAACCGTCCCGT
>KE157826.1:3303-13774 GCA_000411055.1 Leavenworthia alabamica
TATTCTATTCAATTAATGTAATTATGTTTTTAAATATTTCTACAAAAATAATATTAAAAAAATATATTTTATCATAAAAAAATATGAATATTAGATATGCATATTATATATGTATATTTTAAAGTTGTACAAATTATGACGTAAAATATATATAAAGGAAGAGAAAATAATTTAACTATTTTTAAAATTAATATAAAAACTAAAAAATTTGATTTACAAAAACATCGAACCAATACATAGCACGGATTAAAGCCTAGCTAAATTAAAAATAAACTGTCAACCCGAAAAAAAAAGAGAGTTTAGGTGTCGCCGGATAGTTTTGTGGAATTATTTTTTATGTACCACATACATAAAAAGAAGGATTATTCTTGTATGTTAAAGGGTGTGCAATGTGTATGGTCTTGAGATTTCAAAAATATTATAATAAAAGATCAAAACATAATATCGAAAATAGCTCATTAGAGTTTTATTGTGCATAGATATAAAAACTGAAAATAAAACTTAAATTGTGCTCAGATCTAAATATATTGCTCAAAAACTTTTATATTGATTTTGGAGAGTTAATGATTTAGATAAGTTTAGAGATGATTTTATACATGAAGATGTGAAAACGTAAAACCTAGAAGAAACTCTAGAACATGGGCTTGGTGGACTTGTCTTCAAATTTGGCTGGCCCAACTTCTCTTCTTCCACCAACAGCCCAACTCTCATTTTATCAACTGTTTCTTCTTCCTTTTGTTTTGATCGATAGAATCTTCTCTTCTTGTCTTCTCATATGTTATTTGGTTCTTTTTTCATTTATAGCTAGTACTTCAACATATGGTACTTCTAGTTATTACTTAGAGTTTGTTGGTTTTGTCGTCTACGAGGAAAACGGAAGTTACACATATGTAATCGACACTGTTTCACTGGTCAGTTTGTCTGTAATCTACATGGTCCAATATTTGAAAGACAAAAATATTTCCAATTCTGATTTTCTTTTGCTTAAACTTTTAAACGATTTTTAAGGAAGATAACACTTTGTAAGCGATGTTTTAAGAACAAAACAATTTTTAATGAGTAAAACTTATCAAACCGTCAGCAATGTGTAAATTCGTTTCCATAATTATATTTTCCTTTACTAAAACAACAAACATTCTCAAAATTGCAAACTAATGGAAGTTTAGTACGTTAAGAACAAAAATAGATAAACCCGAAAAATGGGCCTTTCACTATTATATCAACAAAACATAAAATGAAGCCCATTTAAAAGCCCATAAGATGGGCCTTGTCCTTAGCTGCCTCCGTCTTCATTTAACTTGGATTAAATGACGAGGAATATTTATCTGCATATAAAAAATCTCTCTACATGCTTTTAATCTATCTACATCTCTAATTTATATATTACCATTTTAACTTTATATTCAAATAATATAGTATAATAAAATGTGATAGAATAAAATTCGGTGAAGTTATTCAATTTTGTATTTTAATAGATTTTAGATATATTGTTAAATTACAATAAAATTATGTGTTATTTAATTATGTATTTAATAAAATACAAAGGGATGTTATTCAAATTAGATTTAAAATGATTTTGATATATTTTAATTTTGAAAGTATTTTGAAATATTAGAGAAAATAGTGATATTTTGTTTGCTTTTATTTTATATAAAAAAGTACAATAAAATTTATTGTAATCTAAATAAAAAAATAAAATTAGAATTGAATAATACTACTATTTTTTAATGTATTTTAAAATTAACAAATAAATATCTAATCCAATAACAATATATTTTATTGTATACTTTTAAATACATGATTTAATAAGTGTGTATTTCCAAAATACAATAAAATCTATTAAAATACCAAATATAATAACCCCAACTTAGAATTTGGCCCAATTAACATTCTCCTCTGGATTTCTCTCTGTCCGATTCATCCTTTTTCTTTCAATCTCGCTCTCCCTAGATTCTGGAACAATCCCTACCTGGTTTGGCTTAATATCGTCGTTTCTCCGCTATGAGATCCAATACGGCGTCTTCCAGCGTGGGGGCTGCCGGATCAGGGGATTCTTCCACCGCCAGGAATAATTCGAAGCGACCCAAGTGTATTTCTCCTCCTACCTTCTGTGATTTTCTTCCCGATCATTCATCTGTCTTATCGTTGACTCTTGGGCGTTAATGGATTAATTTTCCCTGGATTCGCTGGTTAATCGTAAAAATTGTTGCCTTCCTAGATAATTTTTGTTGATTGATTATTGTGATTGCTGCTTTTTTAATTACGATCCTTGAAAGAGAGATTCATCGATTACAATTTGACGTCAACTATGAATTGACTCAAATTATCTACTACTTTTAACATAGTCGTCGTTAGTTTTTTTTTTTTTTTGAATCAGAGTCGGAATGCTTTGGCTAAAAGTTGAAATTTTGTTCTCAAATTGCAGATTCGAAGTTCACACAGCAGGAGCTTCCAGCTTGCAAGCCCATTCTTACACCTGGTTGGGTAAGATTCCTTTGTAATCTCTATTGATGTTTCAGATTTCTGTAGAAACTCAATTAAAGCTCCTGTTTTATATGATTCTGCAGGTCATTTCAACATTTTTGATAGTCAGTGTTATCTTTATTCCCCTTGGAGTTATCTCCCTTTTTGCTTCCCAGGATGTAAGTGCAACTAACACATTGCTACTCGTCAGATTCTTTTTCCTATCTCACGTATTTCATCTCCGCTGTGTAGGTTGTGGAGATTGTTGATCGGTATGATGATGACTGCATTCCAACACCTGCAAGGACTAGCAAGGTTGCATATATTCAAGGAGGTGGAGATAAAGCTTGTAACCGAGTTCTTAATGTGAGTTCCTTGTACTGTATTTGTTCTCTGAGATTTGATAACGTTTTTGCATTTGTTGTTTACTTCCTCTTTTCTCCACTGGCATTTTTAGGTGACAAAGCGCATGAAGCAGCCTGTCTATGTTTATTACCAGCTTGAGAACTTCTACCAAAATCACCGAAGGTATATGACACCTGTTAGTAAACTATGCTCTAGCATGATATAATTTTTGTATTGGTAAATTTTCTTGTAATGAGACTAAGTGTTAGACAGCTAGAATGGCAGGGAAAAGGACTAATGTTATATCTGACTTATATTAGTAAAAAATTTGTAGCTCTATTTGATTGATGGTGTATGAAACAGATATGTGAAAAGTCGAAGTGATTCACAGTTGAGAAGTCCAAAATACGAGAATCAAATAAGCTCATGCAAGCCTGAGGATGATGTTGGTGGGCAGCCGATTGTGCCATGTGGTCTAATTGCTTGGAGTCTTTTTAATGACACATACACACTATCAAGAAACAATGTAAGCCTAGCTGTAAACAAAAACGGCATTGCATGGAAGAGTGACAAGGAACACAAGTTTGGGGACAAGGTCTTTCCTAAAAATTTTCAGAAGGGAAATCTCATAGGTGGTGCTACATTAGATCCAAAAATACCGGTAAACCCTTGAGTACTAGATATATGTCCATTTTTATTGAGTCACATGGATGTTTAGCGACATCTTTCGTCCTCTGTTCATGTGTGCAGCTTAGTGAACAAGAAGATCTCATCGTGTGGATGAGAACCGCAGCATTGCCAACATTTAGAAAACTGTACGGAAAGATAGAGACTGACCTCGAGATTGGTGACACCATACACGTTGCACTGAAGAACAACTACAACACTTACAGTTTCAATGGGAAAAAGACGCTTGTCTTGTCTACCACGAGTTGGCTGGGTGGGAAGAACGATTTCCTCGGCATTGCTTACCTTACAGTTGGCGGGATCTGTTTCTTTTTGGCCCTCGCATTTACCATTATGTACCTTGTGAAACCCAGGTACACACATCTTTTAAGTGTAGTTGTTGTTGTCGTGATTCCTATGCAAGACCTGAATTCTGCTGAACCCTGATAGTTGGAATGTTGTATTCTTGTCTTGTGCGTACAGTCACAATTTGTCATGCTGTGTAACAAATCTGTAATTTGTTTCAGGCGACTAGGAGATCCGTCTTACTTATCATGGAACAGAAATCCTGGAGGTAGGTAATAAAGCTTGGAGAGGGAGAGAGAGCAGTCTTATCTACGTGTGTAAATCTTATCCATCCATGTATAAATACTTTGTAATCCTTGCATGCAAAATGGTTCCTTTCGCTAGAGCTTAAACTCCACAATGTACTTTGTTGTTGTTTCAAACCAGTTAAATATATTAATTTGGTCCCCTAACACAATGATTTGGACTACAACTGTGGAGAGCCATCAAAGCACCCGAAGCAGAAGATTGGAGAGGTATTGTCCTTGAGGGTAAGATGGGTCGAGTGGGTGATCAGAGGCAGCTCCTGCCTCCCTCACCAGTGTGATTTTCCTTCCAGCCATTGTTGCAGCGCTCTGAAGAATCCCCAAGAACTTCCCGCTCTGCGTCATGGCCCCTGAACAAGAGCATGTCATCATAAGACCACCACTCCTAGTCAATCGCATTGCCAACGAGTTGAGATTTCTGTACATTCCTGCCGCATTGTGCAAAACCTGAAATCCACATTGGTGCAATCTCATTTCTGTAACAACAAACTCTTGACATGCACTGTATTTTGAGAAACAAAAAGAAATGAACTCCATGACACCTTCTTCCGTGGAGCTAGCTTAGGAGGGTCTAGGATCACGATGTCCCATGTCTCTTCCCTTGACAGAGCACCCTTCATGAATTCTGTCAAATCTTGTTTGAAGAAAACAACCTTCTCTGGATCCATATGGTTGAGGATTACATTTTCTCTGGCGAGCTCCAAAGCAGTTAAAGATGAATCAATTCCTAAAAGTGTGTGATTAGACGATTCACAAGACAATGCTTAAGGTGGATCAGAAGGAGGAAAATGTACCAACGACACTGGTGGCACCTCCTCTCGCTGCATTTAGTGCAAATCCACCACTATAGCAGCAAAGATCAAGAACTCTTTTACCACCTGAGATAGTTGATATGAAGTGACGATTTTCGCGTTGATCTGTGTAGAACCCTGTCTTTTGTCCCTCTAATGAAATTGCGTAAGAGATCCCGTTTTCCATAATCTAGCATAAGAAAAAACATCACGCTGGTGTAATGTTTCCATATATTCATTCATTCATGATAGTATCTGAAGATAGAAAATACCATTGATATCTGTGGAAGAGTAGATGATTGTGTTTTTTTCAAACATGAGATATCAAACCCATCTTCTTTAAGAACATCAAGAGACGGTCTCCAATTTATATGATTAATTCCATCGATTGATCTTAAGCAACTCTCCACTTCATTCCTGTACTTTTCAAGCCAAGCAGCGGATGAAGCTACTACAGCTATATCTCCAAACACATCCACAATTAATCCAGACAATCTGCAGCCGAACATTCAGGCAGGACCAAAGATGTCATCAAAAACGGGAAGAAACTTTGTTTAGATCATTCAGTTTAATACCTATCTCCTTCGCTGTTGACAAGACGATAAGCATTAGTATTAGTCGAAGGAAGTCCCAAACTGTTACGCAATGCAACTGCTTCAGCGATTCTAGTTTGGAGAAGCTTCTCAATGTTCAATGCACAAGAAGAATCTCTACTCACAAGTCAAGAAGATCCATCCAAGACTCAATCTTATTTGAATAAAGAATTAAAAACAAAAAAAAAATGCAACAACTTTAGGAACTTAATGCGATCCATTTAAGAAATGAAACCTGGTGGATTCGTGTTGAAGCTGCATAAGGCGAACACAAAACATAGAAACAGAGTTATACAAACCCCAACCAATGGGTTTCTCAGTGCCATCAGCGACAATGACAACATCTCCGGTTTGAGGAGGCGGCTTACCAATGATCCTGTCAACAGCTCCACTGTAAACCATTGGACTTCCGTCTTTAAAGAGCTGTGTCTTGCCTTTTTTAAGAACCACTTTAGCAACACCTGAACTCAATTCTCAAGTTTCAATCTATGAAAGTAAACAGAGATAGTTGCAAAAACTGAAGAGACATAGATATTGACCTTGAGGGCGAGAAGAAGCAATTTGGGAAGAAGAGTAAAAGAGCGAGTGACGGAGGCGGGTGGGAAGATGGAGCACAGCGAGCATTACCATCGTCGCGCATTTCTTCCCTACAACTTAGGTGGATAGGTTGTTTTACACATAAACACGCTAATGGGCCACACCACACCAGTAATGATATCTCTTGATGGGCCAGGCTCAAATCTTATAAGACGTTAGTATTGAGGGGTGGTAATAGGCTGGGCTTTTTTGATATCAACTCCAACCTAATAAAATGGGCCTGATCCATTATATATTTTGGAAGTAAATGGTTTAAACCCCTGAAACCCTAGTTCTTTCGGTTTATATATTTTCTTTGCCCATAAGTTTTAAGGGTTTTAGTTTCTTCTCCCCTAAAATGGCGACGTATCTTCTCTACGAATCTTCTTCTGGCTATGGCCTCTTCGAAGCACACGGACTAGATGAGATTGGACAGAACACCGAGGCCGTTCGGAGCTCCGTCTCGGACCTCAGTCGCTTTGGCCGTGTTGTACAGCTCACAGCATTTCATCCTTTCGAGTCTGCGCTCGATGCCCTAAACCAAATAAACGCTGTCTCTGAAGGTAACTCTTCACGAGCCACATATTCATTGTGCTCTATATTCATGTATTTTGCTCTTCAATTTGTAGCATACTTTCTCCTCATTGTTCGATTTTGCATATAAATCCCAAATAATGAATTAACCATGTGGATATTATTGTAGAAAGCGCTTCAATTTAAGGTTGATTCTTTTTTTTCGTTCTGATTTTGTTTCATTTGGTTGATATTTTTCTGATATTGGTAGGGGTAATGACCGATGAGCTTAGAAGTTTTCTGGAGTTGAATCTTCCTAAAGTTAAAGAGGGAAAGAAACCCAAGTTCAGCTTAGGAATGGCTGAGCCTAAACTTGGTTCACATATCTGTGAGGCCACTAAAATCCCTTGTCAGAGCAATGAGTTCGTTCTTGAGCTTCTCAGAGGTGTACGCCAGCATTTTGATAGGTTCATTAAGGACCTAAAGGTTTGTGTTCTTGTCTATTAGTTTCTTTTTTTTTAACTTTATGTTCTCATAATGATTCACTATGAATGTAGCCTGGTGATTTGGAAAAATCTCAACTTGGATTAGCTCACAGCTACAGCAGAGCAAAGGTCAAGTTCAATGTTAACCGAGTGGATAACATGGTTATTCAAGCTATTTTCTTGCTAGACACACTTGATAAGGATATTAATTCCTTTGCCATGAGAGTCAGGTTTGTTTTGTGGTCTTCTCTTTCATGTTATGTGTTCCCGGTTAGCTCGAGGAAAAATCTGTAGCTGAACTGCTTATAATGTTTTTTTACAGAGAATGGTATTCGTGGCATTTCCCTGAACTAGTGAAGATAGTTAATGACAACTACCTTTACGCCCGTGTTTCAAAGATGATTGATGACAAGTCTAAGTTGACTGAAGACCACATTCCAATGCTTACTGAAGTCTTAGGTGATGAAGATAAGGCAAAGGAGGTCGTTGAATCTGGAAAAGCATCTATGGGTATATTCCTTGAGATGTATTAATTGGTAGCTATGAATTTATTGTGTTTTTCTATTCCCTCTTGTTCTGAGACATGTATCTTTTTCCCTCTTCACACTTCACAGGCCAGGATTTATCACCGGTTGATTTGATCAACGTACAAACCTTTGCCCAGAGAGTTATGGACCTTGCTGACTACAGGAAGAAGCTCTATGATTATCTTGTTGCTAAGATGAGTGACATAGCCCCTAATTTGGCAGCATTGATTGGAGATATGGTCGGTGCCCGTTTGATTTCACATGCTGGAAGTCTAACTAACCTTGCTAAATGCCCATCTTCCACTCTCCAGATTCTTGGAGCAGAGAAGGCTCTTTTCAGGTGCAATATCTGGCCCATGCTGTTTTAACTTTAACAAGTTTCTTTTAGTCCTGTGTGTGACAAGAACCTATTTGGTGTTTCAGGGCACTTAAAACCCGTGGAAATACACCCAAGTATGGTTTGATTTTTCATTCATCGTTCATTGGCCGTGCCTCTGCTAAGAACAAGGGCCGTATAGCTCGTTTCCTTGCTAACAAGTGCTCTATAGCATCCCGAATTGATTGTTTTGCTGGTAAAAACCTGAAACACCCTGTAGAAGAGATTTGGATTATGAGATAATGTTGTAAAGTATTTTAATTCTGTGCCCTGATGTCCTATGTAGATGGTGCAACTACTGCATTTGGTGAGAAGCTCCGTGAACAAGTTGAGGAAAGGCTAGAATTTTATGACAAAGGTGTTGCCCCACGCAAAAACGTGGATGTAATGAAGGAAGTGATAGAAAATCTGCAAAAGAAAGGTATTTTTCTTAAGTTTTCTGACTGTGGAGGACTCAGTGTTTGATTGGTGGTGCCTCTTTGTTTAGATGAGGAAGGGAAAGAGCCAATGAAGACCTCAGTGAAGAAAAGCAAGAAGAAGGCAAATGATGAAGAAGAAGATGAGGTTGCAATAGTTGAGGACAAGTCAGAGAAAAAGAAAAGGAAGATGGTGACAGCAGAAGAGAATGAGAAATCAGAGAAGACGAAGAAGAAAAAGAAGAGTAAAGCTGGAGGAGACGAAGAGACTGAGGATGGTCACAGCAAGAAGAAGAAGAAGAAGAGGTCGTCTAAAGACGAATAGAGGGATGCAACATAACAAACCCTGCATTGTGTATTTTTTCTAAGCTAGATTTTGGCTGTGTTTCGTCTTCTTAGTAATTTTGGATTATCTTTGTTTTGGTCTGAAAACAATACAACATCGGTGAGATCCTAATTTTATTATTACACATCAATTAGGCTTTAATGGTTTTGTTTATGCTCTCATATATGTGTTACACCTCACAAGTACCGTTATCACACGACGTCAACTACTTAAAGTTTCTTGTTTACTTTTCATTTTTAAATTTTTTGGTTTTTGCCAATTTGAATAATATTGTTCAATTTGTATTTTTATTTATTTATTTATCAACCTTTTATATTTATATTTATATTGATAAAGCCCAACATAGCATATTAAAGGGTTCGCTAAATGAACAAAACATACATGATCCATTAATTAATGACCCAAAATAGACTCAGGCCTATAACTTTGTACGCATGAAGTGACACGTGGTGAAAGATGATGTCTCCACTCTAACACCACCTTTGCACTCCTCATGACGCGTGGCTCATTGTTTTGTTCACCGGAGACATGCTGTCTGACTGCTCCGCACGCCGCTCCACCACCTAGCTGTACTTTGGGAGGAGACGCTTCACGTCATGGACGTCTTCACGTCGGAGGAAGAAAGACGATCAACAACGTCTTCTTGCGAACCCCAGCTCTTCACTTGTTTTCACCGGAGATCTAAGTTTTGCCGCTGCATCGTAAGAACCTTCAGTATAGCTTAATCCGTCTGTCAATCGAACAGAGGACGAAAACCATGAACCACCGTGTGAACATCATCCAACAACTCAACCGATGATACAGAGTAAAGTGATCCCATAAGCTTGATCCTCTTCCGCACCGCGAGAACATCATAAGCGGTTTAAAATCTCCACCTTTAGGCCGGGGATCCGAAGGTTATATTATCTCTTAAGTCTGTCAACGATCTAACCATCGGCATCTGAATAAAATGACAAGCGAAGAGGAAGAAAACCGGAAAGTTCCGGCTACCTACACTATATAAACCTAAACAAAACAAGAAACATAATAGACCGGCATAAAATCGGATATAAGCCGACACTCAACGTCGGAAATAGTACCGGCAGTAACACCGGAAACCCCCTCCGCCAGAGCTTCATGTAAACAGAGAAAAAACTACAGTTTTCTGAAAGAATTGAGTTTGAAAAGAAAATCAGACTGAAAAAAACTCTGTCGGAGAATTTTCTCCGGTATACCGGAAATATTGTGAAAGGTAGTTGACAAAACCCCTCCTCGGGATTACGTCATAAACCCGAAAACCGAATATTTTTAAACTTTTTCATAAACCATAATATACATATAAAACATGCAGCGGAAATATAATATAATTACTAAACCGATATCATCCCGGTATCTCAAAACACAAGTCCTACATGGACTACGGTACAGCAAAAATTCCGACTAGGTCGACTCCTATGTCATCTTTTCGTGTCAGGTCTAGGTCCACGCATCCTAGCATCACTTCTTTTTACCTGCACCCAAAAGAGAGTGATCAGTATATCATAATACTGAGTGAGGCGCTCATCCCGACTACCGGCTACGCTATAGATTCCGGACGGTCGGATAACCAGCGGTGTATCCTCACGATACTAGAAACACGTTATATATATACATACATATACCTATATACACATACAATATATATATATATAAACACACAAGAATATCCCGACACAGTCGGATCATACACCAACTATGCCGCCACAGCAAGCATACACAACAATGCATCGATATCCGTGTCAACA
>KE157827.1:1475-42818 GCA_000411055.1 Leavenworthia alabamica
TAGTAAAATATATTTTTAAAATATAAATATTTTAGTTTATATCTATTATAATATAATAAATAATATTAGTTTTATATTTTAGGATATGATTGTAAATTTTTAGAAATTTTTATTGTTTTTGTTAGCTAAAATTAAAATTAAAGATTATTATGTAATATATAAAACTTTTGCAATTTGATTTGAAGTTGTATTGTTGGAAAAAATTCGTAAAACTTGAAATTTAAAGTTTGTGTAACTTCAAAATTTTCTAAGTCCTAACTTCAAAGCCTCGAATGTTTTTGTTAAGTCAGGTTTTAACTAGATTTTGTTTGGACTCGAATTGATTTAGGTAACATAAAAACAAATCTCTCAAATAAGTTTTACCTAGCTAACCCTAAACCAAGTTATATAAATAATATTTATGTTGATATTTGTTACATTTTTTTTTGTTAAATACGATTTATTAGATGACATTCGAATAATAGGATTACTGCATGTATACGAATCTATTGTAGGAAACACGTTTTAGATAGTCACTAAATTGACCTACTCAATCATCATCATCATCATAGATTCTCTCATTTAAGATCAAAACAACTTCTTAATCTTTCTGTCAAATCCATACTTTATCCATGATTAGGAATTTATAATACATAAATTATCTACACATTAGATACTAGTACTACAAGATTTGATTGATTAGACTTAATTATCTAGTTCGGTCTAGTTGAACCAACCCAAAATTACACTAAAAATATAATTCATTTATATTCATTATTCCAAATATTTAATTTGGATTATGGTAACCAGTCAAAGTGATAAGAAAAATCAACTAAATTTTTACTTTTATTTTAAAATCAAATTAGAAATATATTATATCTAAAAACAAAAATTCGACCAAACCAGTAAATAAAATAAAACTAAACTAAACTGCATTAACTTAAATAGTTTTCCTACTAAAATGTATTTTTCCAGAAATTAGAGATATTGAGTCAAATATGTATATAGTTTTCTTTTATTTATTTATAGGGTAAAAAGTCCAACGAGAGCATCTATTTTTTTATTAATTACTCTATTTTTCTTCTCTTTTTTTATTTTTACATAAACATATTTTTTCTTACAAAAACATATTGTGTTATACTCGATCCATGTTTGTTCCATATCCACCACTATATGTCTAGCACATAATAAGGAAACATATATAATAATTCGCAATCGTTACGAGGACATAGGATCTCAATTCATAACTGTACTATGGGACTAATTGATGGGAAAGGTCATATAAAAGCAAAATCTACATATCAATAGATTGCAATGAAGACTTTTTTCTATTTCGTGGTAAAATTTGTTGCATTTGTACTAAAAGTCTAAAACCTAAACGTTTCATGTTATGGTTGGTCCATAACTAGATTCAAGATTTAACAATCTTAGATTTATATTTATATTTTATCTAAACTGAAGCAAAATATATTCCTATAATTAACTAATTAACTATGACAAATTATATGTGAGATGAACATAATATTAGAGATCGGTTAATTTTTGCTAAAATCGTGTATTATGAAAATTTTTATGGACTTTTCACTTTTTATTAACAAATTGTTTTCAGAGGTTTAATTTTAAATACACCAAATTATGAATAATAATTTTAAAGACAAATCAGTTAATTAAGTTGTGGTTCTAAACCATGAAAATTGTATATCACCATCCAAAGATTAATTATATATTATTATTATTACACTTTTTGATCATTAATTGTATGGTATATGAGTTTTCACATTCACTAATTACTCAAATTTGAAATAATCATAAGAATAACATATATGTAGTATAAAACTTTTAGTGGCAATATGCAAATTATATATAGTCCAAACCTATAGAAAGCAATGATAATAGCATAAATATAGGCAATGAGTACACAAGGAGTTTATGATCAAAAGAAATCAAATGTGTAGGGTTACTTCTTCTTCTTTGGTTGAAATAAAAGTATATATATTCATGACAAATCGAAGAAAGATGGGTTTGATTTAGATGTTATTAAGTGATTCCATCATTGTGTTTTATTATTTTCCTAATTTTTTAATGGTTAAGTAATACTCATGCATGTGTTTCTATATGTTTTGGAAAAAGATAAAAAGGTCAATAAGCACAATAGTTGCTAGCTCCACCATTTTTACATATTATTCAATTTAATGTTTAGTCAGTCGTTTTCATTTACATATCTATGTTAACCTTTCAAACTTTGTATTCTTGATAAATAAGTGTATATATATATATATATATCTACTAATTATTATTTAAATAGTACTAATTAAAAACTGATTTTATTAAAAAAAATTGTACAAAAATTATAACAGTATATATTAATTATGCTGTTACATTATTTGTTTATAATTTTATTTATTTCAACTAAAATATTTTATCACAGGTGGTATTATCAAAATTATAACTTTTCATCCTAAAATTATGCAAAATTCAGTCACATTACTAACATATAATTATTAATATATTATATAAAGTAAATAATATAAAAACTAACACAAAATACCAAGAAAATACATACTTATATATATTTTTAACTATTATTATATCATTCATTTTAAATTTAAAATTATTATATATAAAATATATCATAATTTTATTTCATATATCTTTTTATTTATAGTTAAAATTTATATTGAATATATTTTCTTACGGGGCAAAACGTATAGATTATAATCTAGTATATATATATATTTGGTTAGATAGAAAGATCTAGGCACATTAAGAAAGTAATTTTCCAAAACATGTGAAATGGGTTAGGCTTTGTATGTAATGATATTTCCTTTGATTTTAGTAAGTCAACGGGATGATTTTATTATTTAGTAACTTTGAAATAAACAAAAAAAATGTTATTTAATTTACTTTAGGTAACAAACAAAAAAATGAGCCACTTTTTTCCTCATTGATTTATTGACCACACAACTTAAAACAATGAACAAAAAGTATTCAATAATTCACCAAAATAGTAAACACATATAGTTTGTAAAACATTAAGTTACATGCTTATTTTTCTAATTTTTATATTTTAGAGCACTTTTAAATTAATATATTTAGCAACTATTTGAAATACATTTTAACCAAAAAAAAAACTATTTGAAAGCACTAAATTTTGTCAAGTACATGCATAAGATAAATGTCAAATACTCAAATCAAAATCACAATCAAAATTTGAAGAGATAAAGTTGACTAAGAGTGATAAAGAAAGATTGGTGTGGTGTGGCAAAATGCACCTTCTCTTTAGATAAGCCTTTCCCCCATCACTCTCCTTTTTTCACCTTTAATCTTTTGATATATTAACTCTACAAAATAAAATAAATCAAATTAAACTATTATTTTTGTTATTTTGAAACTATCTATATTGTCATCAAATTTATCTACTGAAAGAAGTATAGGTTATAAGATTTTAAAATTATATGAAGTGAAAATATGCAAGTTATTTTCATTGGAAGTGAGTATATTTATGTAAACTCTATGAGAATATAAACTAAAATAAATAATCAAAAATTTATTAGGTGATTAGAGGTAGCATAGTACTGAGTCATGAAGATTACCAACAAATAATATAATATATTTTTAGACAATATAGTACTTTGTATAATCAAAATAAAGTTTGTAAAATATAAAGAGAACTTATTTATTTTATTTTCTAGTAATTATTTAAAACACTCGAATAAAAGTTGAGTAAATATCAAGTCTACTTGATTCTGATTGACAAAAACATTCAACAAAGTCAACTAAGATCTGACCTTATAGTGATTGGTTAGATTTATATCCTTTGAATTTCTAATATATACAAGAGAGCACACGCACAAATGTGTATATTTATATATGTGACTGCACATTATATATTATATATGTATATTTATAATAAGTGACTGTGTTATTCTTTAAAAAATTGACATAAAGACCTAAAATAATATTTGCAAGTCAAAATCTAGAACAAAATATCAAAAAGTCAACTTATTTTATGAATATATATAATAAATTAAAATTATATACTCTTTAATGTGTGTAAAAATGTCAAAAGAACAGTACATATGTTTTTATTTTTGATATTTGACATGACACATTGATTTTGCGTGAACGTTGTTAAAAATGCATGTAACATATTTTGATAACATCCACTAAATTTATATCAATAAATCTTTATTTTTTATGTCTTTATATCAATATATCTACTCCACATATAGTTTGGTAAACTAACACCAAGATTGTGTGAACATTACAAAACCAACATTATTGGAAAAATATATAATGCTGGTGGAACATAACAACTTATGAGTTTGAAGACCTTTTTGGGGTTTGGTCGTTGACTTAGGTTTATTAGTTACACGAAGTCACGACTAAACAAATGTATTAGATTGTCTTGTCTATCACAGAAGTAAAGCAATATCAGTAATGGACTATCAAAAGCCCGATTCAGGCCCAAACAAAGGGTTGGTCCAAGTCTTGATTTGGTCAACCATTAGAGCAAACACTTGGATTAGTATTTTTCCAAATAACTTCAAAGAGAATTTTGCAAATATTATATACTAAACCCTAACATTCAAAACTAAATTCTAATATCTAAATCAAAAATTCTAAACCCTAAATAATAAATACTAAACCCCAACAATAAATACTAAACTCTAAACATAAATACTAAACCCTAACCACTAAATTATAAATATTAAATCCAAATATTAAATATTAAACTCTAACATTACATAAAAATATATATTTTTATTAAAAATATAATTTATAATAAAATATAAATTTTAATAAAAATAATATTTATGTCCAAAAAACTACATTTGATGGTGTTAGAGAAAATTTCTGTTAATTTAGTTTAATTTAATTTAATTTAATTTTAATTTAATATCAATAAGTTTCTAGTAGCACTAAAGTAAAGTAAAATTCATAATTTTATTTTTTATTATAGGTCTTTGATTGGTCTCTGTGTATTTGACCTCAAAAAAATGCTTGCCCTTACAACTTTCTATTTTTAGTAAACTCTTCATGTGTCTACAATCCCAACTAAATAAACTAAACACAAATATTACAAAACAACAACATAAATTCAATGTCTCTACTACTTTTTCTCCTCATCTAATAATCCAATCAAACAAACAAAAAACTATCTAAGAAGAAAACAAAATATACAATTCTAAGATCTCCGACGACTCTTCAATCAATTAAAGACTATGAAAAACAACACTACTACCGAAGACTCAACAAAATGGATATTAGAGAGTGTACATATCGATTCAATGGGTGATAGTTCAACCAAAGAACCAAACATTAACCTAAACAAGAACGAAGGTGGTCTCAAGAAGGCAGCTTCAAAAGGCGTAGGCTCTATAATCCGAACGTTAAGCGTTGCAAACTGGAGAAAGAGTGGTAATCTTGGGTCACCAAGTACTAGGAAAAGTGGAAACCTAGGGCCTCCGATCAACCCGGGGCTTGGGAAGAAGACGGGTCCACAAAAAGTGGAGAGAACAACCTCTAGCGCAGCTAGAGGATTACAAAGCTTACGGTTCCTTGATCGGACAGTCACCGGACGAGAACGAGATTCATGGAGATCTATTGAGAACCGGTTTAATCAGTTTTCCGTGGATGGCAAGTTACCTAAAGAGAAATTTGGCGTTTGCATTGGTAATTAACAAAAAAAACTACTATTATAAATTTAATGTGAATAAATATATACGTTATTAGTAGAAATTAATGGGAGAAAAAAATTGTTTTTCTTAGAAAGAATATATAACATATATTGTATATATTAATAGTATTAGAAATTAAATATGAATCAAAATACAATATTAATTAGTAAAAATTAATAGGAGATGAAATTGTTTTTTTTTTTTAATTTGTTTAAAAAGAATATATAACATAGATGGTATATATTACTAGTATTAGAAATTAAATGTGAATCAAACTACGATATTAATTAGTAGAAATTAATAGGAGACAAAAAAATTTTTTATTGTTTGCTTATAAAGAATATATAACATAGATTGTATATATTAGTATTAGAAATTAAATATGAATCAAAATACAATATTAATTAATATAAATTAATAGGAGATGAAATTGTTTTTTTTTGTTTATAAAGAATATATAGCATAGATGGTATATATTACTAGTATTAATAATTAAATATGAATCAAAATACAATATTAATTAGTAGAAATTAATAGGAGACAAAAGTTTTTTTTTAAAATTTGTTTATAAATAATATATAACATAGATGGTATATATTACTAGTATTAAAAATTAAATATGAATCAAAGTACGATATTAATTAATAGAATTTAATAGGAGACAAAATTGTTTTTTTTATATTGTTTGTTTATAAAGAATATATAACATATATTATTACTAGGAATGGGAGACACAATGGAGTTTGCAGGAGAAGTTTACGAGGCATTAGGTCGGAGAAGACAAATAGAGACAGAAAATGGTATAGACAAAGACCAACTCAAGTTGTTTTGGGAAGACATGATCAAAAAAGACCTTGATTGTCGTCTCCAAATCTTCTTCGACATGTAAGTAACTTAATTAATCTTTTAAAATACGTTTTAACGTATATGTAAATGTGGGTAATTAGTTTTTAAACATGAATGTTTTAGGTGTGACAAGAACGGAGATGGTAAGCTTACGGAAGAGGAAGTGAAAGAGGTTATAGTATTGAGTGCCTCGGCTAATCGTCTTGGGAATTTAAAGAAGAATGCTGCGGCTTACTCGTCTTTGATCATGGAAGAACTTGACCCTGATCACAAAGGATACATTGAGGTTAACTTTTTATTTTTATTATAAAAGAACCTTTTAAATTTTGTTTATTACTTTTATTATAATAATTTTTTTTATTATATATAAATAACATTTTAAAATGTTATTTATCATATTTTAAAGTTGTCTTTGATCATGGAATAATATTTTAAACTAGTTTATAATGTTATTTTATAATAAATGTTATTTTAAAATAATATTATATATAAATAACATTTTAAATATTTTTATTATAAATAACATTTTAAACTTTGTGATCAGGTTAAACTCAACCTGATAATAAAGGATACATTAGTTACTGTAAAAAATAGATATTTTTTTCTTTATAATTTTTTTTTCTATGTAGTGAAAATGATTTTAATGGCCAAAATTAAAGANAATTATATAAAATATTATCACCATTTGATATTATTTATTAAAACATTCACTTATTTATAAACAGAAATTTATATATATAATTTTAATCCGACTAGGGTTCTAGTTTTTTTTTTTTTCTTATAAAAAATAATATTCATGTAGAATTCCAAAATACAATAATATATAAAAATAATAAAAATAGAGCATAACGGCTCATTGAAAACATTTTTTGTTACTTATGATATTTTGTTGTTATTAATTAATATAAACATTTATGTGCTGACCATTTCATAGTTTATATATCTACCAGATGTGGCAGTTAGAAATACTATTAACAGGAATGGTAACAAACGCTGATACGGATAAGATGAAGAAATCGCAAACGCTGACACGCGCAATGATCCCAGAGCGTTACAGAACGCCGTTAAGCAAGTACGTTTCAGTAACCGCAGAATTAATGCACGAGAACTGGAAAAAAATATGGGTTCTCATTTTATGGCTCATCATCAACATCTATCTATTTATATGGAAGTACGAAGAGTTCACAAGAAACCCTCTTTACAACATCACCGGACGTTGCGTTTGCGCCGCTAAAGGCTCAGCCGAAACTCTTAAACTCAACATGGCTTTGATCTTGGTCCCAGTCTGTAGAAAAACCCTAACCATGCTTAGGTCAACGTTTTTAAACCATGTAGTTCCATTTGATGATAACATTAACTTCCATAAAGTGATTGCGTTTGCTATAGCCATCAATGCCTTGCTTCATACGGCACTACATCTTCTATGTAACTACCCTAGGTTAAGCACTTGCTCTTACGACGTGTTCTTGAAGTATGGAAGAGCTGCCTTGGGAAACACGCAACCTAGTTATTTAGGTTTAATGATGACTTCAGTATCAATCACAGGTGTTTTAATGATGTTACTCATGGGATTCTCGTTTACACTTGCGATGCATTATTTTAGAAGGAATATAGTGAAGTTGCCTAAACCTTTTAATGTTCTTGCTGGGTTTAATGCGTTTTGGTATGCTCATCATTTACTGGTTCTTGCTTATGTTCTTCTTATTCTCCATGGTTACTATCTTATCATTGAGAAGCCTTGGTATCAGAAGACGGTAACTAAGTTAAATTTATATTTACCTTAATATAATTATTTTTTTACATTTTTGAAATATGTTTGGTAAATTATAATGTAGACGTGGATGTATCTGGCCGTGCCGATGTTGTTCTATGCGACTGAGAGGCTTTTCTCACGTCTACTTCAAGAACATAGCCATCGTGTCAATGTTATTAAGGTAATTAATAAAACACTTTATAATACTTTTGTCTATATCCAGAAATTTTATTAAATAAATATATATATATATATTATTTAACAAGGCTGCCTTGATTTTTATTAGCAAAAAAGTCCATTTATAATAAGAGTGTTTTTAATTAATATTTTTTCCATATTTATAGTAATTATTTAGTTATTTTATTTTATTTTGTATTTTTTATTTTAGGCAATCGTATATTCGGGCAATGTTCTTGCACTTTACGTGACCAAACCTCAGGGGTTCAAATATAAAAGTGGCATGTACATGTTTGTCAAGTGTCCCGATATATCAAAATTCGAATGGTAATATAAAATAATAGTTTATTATATACTTGACTAAATTAAATCATTATTTTTTAGTAAAAATAGTGATATTAATTTATTATTTAGGCATCCATTCTCCATCACTTCTGCACCAGGAGATGACTATTTAAGTGTTCACATAAGAGCCTTAGGAGATTGGACTACTGAACTTAGAAGCCAATTCGCAAAGGTCAAATCTCTACTCTTTATTTTACTAATGAAAAATTACATTATAAAAAAAAAAGTAATTCTTTATTAACATTATATTTTTTTCTAAATTATAATTTTTTTAGTATATTTTTATTTAATGTTAGAATTTAATGTTTGGATTTAATATTTATTATTTAGGGGTTAGGGTTTAGTATTTATGGTTAGGGTTTAGTATTTAGTGTTTCATTTAATATTTATTATTTAGGGTTTAAAATTTTGATTTATAGATTAAAATTTAGTATTTAAGGTTAGGGTTTAGTATATAATGTTTGGGTTTAATATATATTGTTTAGAATTTATATAATTTTCTTAAAATAAAGTTTAATTTCTAATTTAATTAAATTATTAAGTGGTAATTTTGTCTTAAATCAATTTTAATTGTATTTATGTAATATAAACTAAATTTAATGGTATTTAAAAGAATTGCCCTTATAAAATATAATACTTGTATTTCATGTTAATTAACCTAAACTAATTTCTAATCTTTAAACTAATGTAAACTTTATAGACATGTGAGCCACCTCAAGCAGCTACAAAACCTAAACCAAATAGTCTTATGAGAATGGAAACAAGAGCAGCAGGTGTGAATCCACACATTGAAGAATCACAAGCCTTGTAAGTAATTACTAAACTACTAACAATGCATTATTATGTATGTTATAACAAAAAACAATGTATTAGATTCCCAAAGATTTTCATCAAAGGACCATATGGAGCTCCAGCCCAAAATTATCAAAAGTTTGATATCTTATTACTAGTTGGACTAGGGATTGGTGCAACTCCATTTATAAGCATCTTGAAAGACATGTTAAACCATCTAAAACCAGGGATCCCTAGAAGTGTAAGTATTATAAACATTAAATGTGAGGTTGGGTAAAAAAGAACAAGATTATAAATAATGGGGTTTATTTATGAATGTTGGAAAATATAGGGGCAAAAGTATGAAGGTAGTGTAGGAGGAGAGAGTGTAGGAGGTGATAGTGGTGGAGGAAAGAAGTTTCCAGAGAGAGCTTATTTTTTTTGGGTAACAAGAGAACAAGCTTCTTTTGATTGGTTTAAAGGAGTTATGGATGACATTGCTGAGTATGATAAAACTGTAAGTTTTTTTTATTATTGATTTCTAACAAAAAAAATTAAAATGAAAAACATTTTCCTACAAAAATAAAATTATATTTAATAAACAATTTTAAAATTATATTTTAATAAAATATAATATTATTTATCACAATCTCATCAAAATATTATATTAGTATCACAACAATTAAATTTAAACAAAAATATTATATATAATAAATTATAACAAAATATTATATTATCTTCACAATTTTATCAATAATATTATATTAAAATATTATATCGTTATCACAAAATTTACTTTAAACTATTATAAATATTAAATTTAAAAAATATAAAAATAGATAGTTATATATATGTTTCATAATCTCATTGTTTATTCAACACATGTCAAAATTTCTTTTATGAAAATTTGAAAAGCAATAAAATTTTATATAATAATATATAATTGATATTTTGCTATTTGTTTTGCAAACTTATATGTTAAATATATACATGAAATAATTAAAAAAATTATAGAACTGAAAGAGTGTATATAATTACACATTTCCTAATTTATAAAAGTTATAGCCATAAATATCCAAAAGAAAAATTTATAATTTCTCCATAAGATGAAATTGTGTGATAAATTTAAAATATATTCATAATGTTTATATTTTTGACAGCATGTGATAGAAATGCATAACTATTTAACAAGCATGTACGAAGCTGGGGATGCAAGATCTGCCCTAATCGCCATGGTTCAAAAACTTCAACATGCCAAGAATGGTGTTGATATTGTTTCTGAAAGCCGAGTAAGTTTTCATTTTTTCATTAATAACCAAAAAATAATATAAGGAAATATCATTAATTAGTATATAATAAAAGGTCCACTTATTACACTAATGACGTTTACACGTATCTTAATCATATAACTAATGAATCTTGATTATCCAAAATACAAACCAGATACGAACACATTTTGCAAGACCTAATTGGAGGAAGGTTTTTTCTGAATTGTCAAGCAAACATGAAGCTTGTCGAATAGGTAATTTTTTTTTACTATATGAACGTTCTTACATGAAGTGTTTTGTTTATATCAGTAATAATTCTTAACATGTGTGTTTTCAGGTGTTTTTTACTGTGGAAGTCCAACACTAGTTAGAACACTTAAAGAACTTTGTCAGGAGTTTAGTCTAGAGTCATCTACTCGTTTTACTTTTCACAAGGAAAACTTTTAAACAAAACTAGTCTTAATTATGCTCGATTAGATTGGTCAATTCCTGTTTAATAATTTGACATGAGGTCAATTATTTCTTGCACATCTCTTCTTTGTAAGTGTATAGATCTATGTAATATCATCTAAATTTTATTTGCATATATTGACGTTACCTTCATATTGACAAAATTTGGATTTGCTAAACAAATATTATTTTCAGACAAGAACAAAAAAACAAAACTACGTGTCGGAAAAAACAAGAGTTACATACTAGATCTCGCGGCCCAATTAGTGTAGAGACTTTCTTCAGCCCAGCCCAATTTCTCCTCATCTTTCGTAAGGTCGCGTGTTCGATTCTTTGTTTAGGGTTTTTATTTGTTTATTTTTGTTTTTCCTCCTTAGATCATTCCATCTTCTTCCCTTTAGAGCTGTTTCTATATCTCCCGCCTGTTACGAAAACTCTTCTGCTGTTTTCTCCTTAAACCCTAAACCCTCGTCTTTTTACTGTAAGTTGATTCTTCGATTGATCTAGAGTTTTCGTTGATTTGTTGGGTTTCTTCTTCTCTTACGCCAATTCGAACTTAGTCCGGAGTTTTTTTTTTTTTCCGTTGTGTTTTTATTTGCAGCTTTGATTGGAGAGATGGAGACGAAGATGGAAATTGAATTCACTAAGAAGCCATATGTCGAAGATGTTGGTTCTTTTAAAATGTATGTTCGTTCATTTTTTCTGCTCAAAGTTAAACCATTCCATTGAATACTCTTTTATAGCTTATATTTGACTTTTGACTCATTGTGACGTTCGTTTCCTTTTTGCTAATGTATATATTTGGTTCCGAGCTCATGAAATTTGGATTCTGTATCTGTTTCTTAGGTCAATTGAGCTAATTGGAGTGAAATTTTCTTTGCTAAACCTTACATGATTCATTTGAATTATGTCTCTTTTTTTAGATTTACCTAGTGATGATCTTACTTTGTGATACAAAACGAATATACGTAGTTGTCCATGAATGTCTGGTGTGAATTTTTGGTTTGAGATTTGTTTATGTGCAGCAAAACTTGTTTTTTCGTTTTCTAATGGGATAATGTCATTACTATATCTGCAGAAAAAGCATAAACTTCTCTGTCCTTTCTGATCTTGAGGTCATGAAAGCTGCTGAAGTTCAGGTCTGGAGGAATATGTACTACGATGTGGGTTTTAAACCCTTTGAAGGCGGCTTGTTAGATCCTCGAATGGTATTTCATTTCTTATGTTTCTGTTATCTTTTGGTTGAACTTCTTATGCCTCCTGAAACATTCTTTAATCCATGATATTTTTGTTTTTTTCTTGATAACATTATTATTAGATGGTTCGTTCTTTATGATTGTACAGGGTCCTCCAAACAAAAAGTCTATATGCAAAACCTGTGACGGGAACTTCCAAAATTGTCCTGGACACTATGGATATCTGAAGCTTGACCTCCCAGTTTACAACGTTGGATACTTCAATTTTATCCTTGACATTTTGAAGTGCATTTGTAAGGTAGCAGAGTTTGCAGATGATGCCTCTCTAGTTTTTCTTCTCTTTTATGTTAGTTAGATTTATTTCTTGGGAAAAAGCCCTTTGAAATCCAGACAATGCCTAATTTTCATTACAAAACTGGCTAGATATTTTGAGGTTGTAGCATTAACAGTAGTTCGCAAATATTGTTTATTTTTTCCCACAGCGTTGTTCCACCATACTTCTGGACGAGAAGTTGTATGAAGATCACTTGAGGAAGATGCGGAATCCAAAAATGGAGCCACTGAAGAAGACTGAATTGGCGAAAGCGGTTGTCAAGAAGTGCAGTATGATGGCAAGCCAGAGAATTATAACGTGCAAAAAATGTGGCTACCAGAATGGTATGAGTTTTAACTGTTTTTGGCTGAAACTATCAGATTCAGTAATGTTTTTTGAACTATCAGTTATAATTTTTAAGTAGCACAATCAGAAAATTCGGCTGGACTTATAATATCCGATGCCAAAATTCTTAACCTCTGTTATTTGTCACAATGAAATTATGTATACTCTAATTTTTGCTATGTTCTTGAAATTGATTCTTCCTACCCAATGCAATTGATATCTTGGTTATTTTTATTTTGTTGATTATTTCAGGCATGGTAAAAAAGATTGCAGCGCAGATGGGTATTGGCATCAGTCATGACCGATCTAAAATCCATGGTGGAGAGGTTGATGAATTTAAATCTGCAATATTCCACACAAAAGAGTCTGCTGGAGCAATAAATCCTCTTACTTATGTTCTTGATCCTAACCTGGTACTTGGACTTTTTAAAGGAATGAGTGACAAGGTATATTTGAGTTTGTATCTATAATGCACATCTTTCTACATAGTTTCCTGTAATTAGAGATGTTTTTTTGCTCTCAGAACATATGCATTAGTATAAAGGGATTCTCTAACATACAAATAATTCAGTCATGCTGATTCCTTCTATTTTTTCCATTGATAACAGGACTGCGAACTTCTTTATATTGCCCATAGACCTGAGAGTCTTATCATAACGTGCATGCTTGTGCCACCTTTATCTATCCGACCGTCTGTTATGATTGGTGGTTCACAAAGGTTAGCTGTCGTTTTGTCTATCTTTCTCATGTCAATTATGTTTTTCTACCGCTGCTTTGTCTTGAAAGAATGTGTGCTGCAGTAATGAAAATGACATAACAGAGCGATTAAAGCAAATCATTCAAGACAATGCTTCTCTTCATAGAATTTTAACTCAACCTACCACATCGCCCAAAAACATGGTACAAAGAGTGTCTATTGCATCATTTCGTCCCCTGTTATACTAATGTATTTATGTGATGTTACCTTGGTTTACGTTTATATTACAGCTTTCTTTTATTACTATTTCTACTTCTGTTATTTCACTTCTTTCTTATTTTTTGAGAATTTATTTTCAGCAAATGTGGGATACAGTTCAAAGCGAGGTTGCAAAATACATTAACAGTGAAGTCCGTGGTGTCCAAAACCTGCCAGACAGCAAGCCATTGAGTGGAATTCTTCAGCGCCTCAAAGGAAAACAGGGACGTTTCCGTGCAAACTTGTCGGGGAAGCGTGTCGAGTATACTGGTAGAACTGTTATTTCACCTGATCCCAATCTGAAAATTACAGAGGTAACTTATCATAAAAGCGTGTCTAATTGTTGTTTTTTTGTGATTTATATATTTAGTGTAACTTATCACAAAGGTAACTGAACTTTTCAGGTAGGCATTCCCATCCTTATGGCTCGGATCTTAACTTTTCCTGAATGTGTTTCTCGTCATAATATTGAGAAGTTGAAGCAATGTGTTCGTAATGGCCCTAATAAATACCCTGGTGCCAGAAATGTCAGATATCCAGATGGTTCTTCAAGGTACTGTTGTGTGCTAGTTTCATTACGTCTTGGTTGATGAATACTTTTTAAGGGGAGTTACATCCAGATAGCTAGATTTCGCAGTCAAAATGATCTTCACTTTCAGTAAACTAATGAAAGTCTAAATTTATGTTGACACATATGTTTGGTTCACTGCATAGACACACATAAACAGGTAAAAAATATTGTGAAACGAAAAATGTGCAATTAATAGCTTTTCCGCTCTTCATGAAGCTAAATCAAACCCTGATAAGTATTTAAGGGAATAGGTAAACACTATTACTGAACTGAGTAGATATTGGATACCACTTGAAGGGCTGCATAGTTCTCATGGGTCATTTGCATGTGTTTGATGTTTGTCGATCATATGGGTGCTTAAACACATTTTACATCAGGACTTTGGTTGGTGATTATCGCAAGCGTATTGCTGATGAACTGACTATTGGCTGCATAGTTGATCGTCATTTGGAAGAAGGTGATGCTGTTCTTTTTAACAGACAACCGAGTCTGCATCGGATGTCTATCATGTGTCACAGGGTCAGTACTGCATTAGAATGCTTAGTCATATTTTTCTTTGCTCTCAGAATAATCTTAATGTTTGTCTGTAGGCAAGAATAATGCCTTGGAGAACGTTGAGGTTCAACGAATCAGTTTGTAACCCATATAATGCTGATTTTGATGGTGATGAGATGAACATGCATGTACCACAAACAGAGGAGGCTCGGACAGAGGCAATTACATTGATGGGGGTACTTTATCTATTACTTAGCATCATATGTTGTCTGTGATGTGTTTGTTAATGAGCTGTTGGTTTTTAGTCTGTATACCGCTTGGCAGAAATAACTATCTTCATTTCTTCTAGTTTTTCTCTTTTGGGTAATAATTTGTTTCTCCCTTGGTTGGCATCTCAGGTACAAAACAATTTATGCACCCCAAAAAATGGAGAAATTCTAGTAGCATCAACTCAGGATTTTTTGACAACTTCCTTTTTGATAACGAGAAAAGACACATTTTATGACCGTGCAGCCTTTTCACTTATATGTTCTTACATGGGAGATGGCATGGATGCCATAGATTTGCCCACACCCACCATCATTAAGGTATGAGACTTCTGCACATTTAGCACCGTTATCTTGCATCACAACTGACTTGAGAGTGTTAGATAGTTATAGCTTGTTCTGTTAGTATCAACTATCTTATACTTATTTATATGGTTTATCTGTGGCAATGTGTGTGTTAATTCCTATTAGATAGTTTTAGCTGTCCTACTTCTTCTTGTAATCCGTCATTTCTGATTATGAAACTGAGGGGTAATAGTTCTTATTTTTGCTATCTTGACTTAGCTTTCTTTTGCTGGATGCTCAAGGTTAGACATACTTTGTAGCTATCCACGTCAGCCCAAGGGGATAATGTTTTGCTTTCACATAATGTTAAAGACCTTTTTCGAAATCAAATGTTTAGAACCTGCTCCAGGTCCACTTACTGTATCAACCTAAATTTTGCATGGTGTTCTACATTATTGTCTTTAGCTTAATCAACGAGTTCAAATACTATGGTAGTTATTGATATTTTAGTCTGTATGGTAACATAAGTTGTAGACACTGGAAATTCTTCTACCATTTTTAGCATATTATTTCCTTCTATTTGATTTCTTATCCAGATGCTATTTTTGATGCAGCCAATAGAGCTTTGGACTGGTAAACAGGTTTTGAGTGTTTTGCTGCGTCCAAATGCAAGTGTTAGAGTCTATGTAACTCTTAAGGTGAAAGAGAAGAACTTCAAGAAGCCAGCGGCGTTTGATGAAACAATGTGCCAAAATGATGGATGGGTTTATTTTCGAAATAGTGAGCTAATATCAGGACAACTGGGGAAGGCTACGTTAGGTAAGTCCAAGATGGAATACAACATGTTGCAAATGTATCAAATATCTATTCTTTTTTTTTTTTGCAAACATCAAATCGCTATTCATTCTATACCTATTCTCTATATTTTGACTAATATTTTCCCCTAGGAAATGGAAACAAGGATGGTTTATATTCTATTCTTCTAAGAGATTACAACTCCCATGCTGCTGCTGTCTGCATGAATCGGCTAGCAAAACTGAGGCAAGTCCATTTTTCTGCAGTTGGGATTGTCATATTTCCTTTGGCAGTAATATTTCAGTCTTTCTTATCCATCTTTGTCTTGCTCAATTCCACTTCATCTCTACAATCATTTAAGCAGTTCTCCATTCTTGCTTTGTGTGTGTTTGTTTTCTGTGACCTTTCCCTGCTATGTTCCATTGCTGAATTGAGTAAATAAATAATTTTCTCATCTTATTGGCAATTTTTATCTTGTTTTCTGCAGTGCTCGGTGGATTGGAATTCATGGCTTCTCCATTGGAATTGATGACGTTCAACCTGGCACAGCTTTGGAGAAGGGAAAAAAAGACGAAATTGGGGACGGATATAGGATGTGTAATAAAAAAATTGAGGATTTTAGGCAAGGAAATCTGCAACTTAAATCTGGTCTAGATGCTGCAAAATCATTGGAAGCTGAGATAACAGGGATTCTCAATAAAATTCGAGAAGCCACTGGGACGGTAAAAACATAGCTTCTAATTTCTATTTCCAGTTAGGCATGAATTTACTATTTACTAAGATGTGTTTAGGCGAAGGGCAATGACGTGTAAGATTTCTGATTTGAAATGAAAATTAGTTTCTTGTTTCAGTAGGTGGATCATATATTTTTTCCAGATGAGTTAATGACTGAATCAAATATAGGTTTTGTTTGTGCTGGTTTGGATAAGAAATATGTTTGATAGCTTGTCTACTTTATTTAACTGCAATGAATCCAGATCCTGGTTTACATTTTGAAAGACTAATGCTTCATCTTGTTATTATATTTATGGTGTACAGCTGTGTATGGGTGGATTACATTGGAGAAACAGTCCTTTGATCATGTCACAATGTGGTTCTAAGGGATCTCCTATCAATATCAGTCAGATGGTTGCATGTGTTGGTCAGCAGACAGTTAATGGCCACCGTGCACCTGATGGATTTATAGATCGAAGTCTTCCTCATTTCCCTAGAATGTCCAAATCACCTGAAGTAATTACTAACCCAAATTAACTGATTTATTTCTGCATGAAGATGGCCTGCTATGTTTTATTCTATTTTCATCTTACCTGCAATTACTCACATGGATAATATCTCCTCTGAGAAACCGTTACCATAATGGATGCTGCTAGCGCTCCTAATTACCACAAACAGTGTGGGATATTTCTTAAGCCATTCCTTGGAATCTTCCTGGAAAATTAGAGCTATTTGCTCGCTTCTGAATGATTCGTAGTAGGCTTCTTGGGCATCACCCTATAGGAGCCTGATTACAATAACTTTTGGATAGTGTATACTCATATGCTTTGGAAACGACGACCCTTATCTCATGTCTTCTTGTCATTGCAGGCCAAAGGTTTTGTTGCTAATTCGTTCTACAGTGGTCTTACTGCCACAGAGTTTTTCTTTCACACTATGGGTGGACGAGAAGGTCTAGTTGATACAGCGGTATGCATAAATCCTTTTTTCTAAACTGGTCCACTGGAAAATATGAAAACATTTTTCGTTGAAAGAGACAGTCAGGATGGTTCTATGAAGGGTGACAGTGTTTTATCATCTACACTGAAGTTGTAGCTCAACCTTGTTAACGATATTCTTGTGTATTGCAGGTGAAAACGGCCAGTACAGGTTACATGTCTCGTAGACTGATGAAAGCGTTGGAGGATCTACTAATCCATTATGATAACACAGTGCGAAATGCCAGCGGATGCGTACTTCAATTTACATATGGGGATGATGGAATGGACCCAGCACTAATGGAAGGAAAGGATGGAACTCCTTTAAATTTTGATAGATTATTTCTGAAAGTTCAGGTATGTCTTCTATTTAGTACATAGGTTTTGGTTACTCGTTAATTATTTATAGTTTCATCACAATCAGTACTTGAATTTTGCAGGCAACATGTCCTCCAAGATCACACCACACTTATCTTTCTTCAGAAGAATTGTTGCAAAAGTTCGAAGTGGAATTAGTGAGACATGATAAAAGTCGGGTTTGCACTGATGCCTTTGTGAAATCTCTTCGAGAATTTGTTTCCTTGCTCGGAGTAAGGACTGCAAGCCCGAGCCAGGTTTTAAATAAAGCATCTGGTGTGACTGATAAGCAACTCGAGGTGAGTTTCTTTGTCTTCTTTTTTAGGAGATGAAGAATACTCAGTGCATTTTGCATATCAGTATTCTTTATCTGATTCTTGATTATATATATTGTTAGCTACATCCAATTGATGAAACATTATCACACCTATTCTCTCCAGTGGATATTTTTTATCTTCAGTAATGTAATTTGACGATTTGGACAAAATCTGAAATATTACCTCTGATACATATATGCAGGTATTTGTAAAAATTTGTGTATCTCGCTACCGGGAAAAAAAAATTGAAGCCGGGACTGCAATTGGACCAATAGGAGCTCAGAGCATTGGAGAACCTGGGACACAAATGACTCTGAAAACTTTTCACTTTGCTGGAGTTGCAAGCATGAGTATCCTTGTTATATATGATTAATTTCAGAATTTTGCTACAAAACTAGTGCTTATGACCACATATGAGTAGTTAGTTGTTTTGATTTCCTGATTCTGGTTCAGATATCACACAAGGAGTCCCTCGAATCAACGAAATCATAAATGCTTCCAAAAATATAAGCACACCTGTCATCTCTGCAGAACTTGAGAATCCCCTGGAGTTGACCAGTGCACGATGGGTGAAAGGCCGAATCGAAAAAACTACTTTAGGACAGGTTCTCTTTCCTCTGCATTTTTATCTGAATTAATTTCCGTATCCAGTATTGATGGTCACTGCTGCTTGATATAAGTCCATATTACAGACTGATGGCATTTTATAAATATCAACTATTAGATCATTGATCCAGCAGGGCCAGCACCTACTCGTTAGATACTCTTTCTGCTTTTCACTGTCTATACCAATCAGGTTATAAAATCCAGTTGAATTATGAACCAGGTTGCTGAGAGTATCGAGGTGCTAATGACTTCAACATCAGCGTCAGTGAGAGTAATTCTTGACAGTAAAATAATCGAGGAGGCATGTTTGTCTATAAGCCCCTGGTCGGTAAAAAATTCCATCCTAAAGACCCCCAGAATCAAACTGAACGATAATGTAAGTTCCTTAGATGTTATTGCTGTATTTGCTGTGATGAACACAGGTCTAATTCTCTTTGCAATGTTAACTATGCAGGATATAAGGGTTTTAGAGACAGGATTAGATATCACGCCCGTCGCAGATAAAAGTAGGATTCATTTTAATCTCCACAATCTGAAGAATGTGCTGCCAAATATTGTTGTCAATGTAATATTCGTTAATCCTCTTATCTCTTACATATATGTACAAAATTCTACAATTTTTTTCTTTTTTTCGTACAATTTCTCTTTCACCAACTCAGAGAATTCATTTCTGTTGAAATGCTATGATAGGGGATCAAAACAGTTGAGCGAGTTATTGTTGCAGAGGATATGGATAAAAAGAAACAGATAGATGGGAAGAAAAGATGGAAACTGTTTGTGGAGGGGTATGTTTTCTCGAGCTGATTTTCATCTGTTCTTATTTCCTTCCTGTAATTGCTAGCTTAGCTGATAATTGATGTCCTCGTTGGGAATGGTTTGTGTTGGTGAAACCTTGATTCACTTCATTAAGCAGTCTTTGTTTCTGTGTCTGGTAAGCCTCTGATATGAGTTGTCAGTATTTCACATGCTTAAATCGAACTTCCGAACAAAAAACCTGTCTATAAACAAAGTCATGCCCAATTTGGAACTCGTATGGATGACCGACCCCAGAGCTTTGAAGGATAACGATATCAACAATATATGCTATCTATTTCCCTGCTAACATAGATTTTGAATCTTTTGTTTGATATATGTTTCAGAACAAACCTCCAAGGTGTTATGGGGACTCCGGGAATCAATGGGAGAACTACTACAAGTAACAATGTTGTTGAAGTGAGCAAAACACTTGGAATCGAAGCTGCAAGGACGACAATTATTGATGAAATAGGAACAGTTATGGGAAGCCATGGTATGAGTATAGACATTCGTCACATGATGCTTTTGGCTGATGTCATGACTTACCGGGTCAGTTCTAATACATTTGAAATTTGTTACTATGATCTAATATTAACCAATCGTTTCCAATAACGATTAAATGTGACTTCAATTTCCTGATCAGGGGGAGGTTCTTGGGATACAAAGAACTGGGATTCAAAAGATGGATAAAAGTGTTCTGATGCAAGCATCTTTTGAGAGAACTGGAGATCATTTATTTAGCGCAGCAATTAGCGGAAAAGTCGATAACATAGAGGGAGTTACAGAATGTGTCATTATGGGCATACCAATGAAGCTTGGAACTGGAATACTCAAAGTCCTTCAAAGGTTAGATTTCATTTCTATCTTTGTGGATTCAGATTGTAAAACTAACTCTGCGGTTAAATCTTGATCAACAGAACTGATGATCTTCCCAAGCTGAAATATGGAGCTGATCCAATCATCTCTTGAAGAGGCATAGAAACTAAAGTTTCATAGTAGTTTAGGCTGAAGAATATATTAGATGACAAAAGCAATACAAGATCATTGCAGATGAAACCAGTTCTTGTGTTGTTCTAATTCAACCCTTAAGTTCTCATATTAATGTCTAAGCTAAGGTTATAGTCAAAGTCGAATGTTGCAATTTTTGACTTTAACCGTTGATTAACTAACTATATAGACGTGGCATTATCTCAAACGTTCACACCCTAATCTCATCTCTAAACCATTCAAGACTCTTAAACTTCTTATAACGAACGTCTCTGTGGAACCAGAGGATCTTCTTGAAGAGGGTAAGCTGCAGCTTGACGAACCATGGATTCCACAAGAGTCATATCAGGTCGTGAAAGTGCTTGTGCGTCTATACACATCTTTGCAGTAACAATAAGTTTTTCAAAACCTTCTATAGAATACTTGTTACCTAATGAAGCATCAATTACTAAACGCATAGACTCTTCTTTACTCCATACTGACTTTAACTGCAAAGAACAACAGATTACGTGAGTAACAAGAAACGTATACAAAACACAAAACCTAGATAGCAACAAAGCTTGAGTCATACCCAATCAGTAATGTTCGTCGCTGCGATAGGTCTACGTAGATCATAAGCTTGTCTTCCAGTTAAAAGCACAAACAAAAATATTCCATAGCTATATATATCAGACTTGCTTGTTACTAACCCTAACTCCTCTGTTTCTGGTGCTACATAACCTCGACTTCGAGTTTCTTTCATTGGTTTTTTCTTGAGTTGTCTCTCAGTACCGTTTACGTTTCTAATGATTTTACATGTTAGTCCAAAATCAGAAAGCTTCGGTACTAAGTTATCGTCAAGTAAAATGTTTTCGACTTTAACATCTCGGTGAATCATCTCTAGACCAGTGTGTAGATAAACAAGAGCCTCAGCTACACCTACAGCAATTCTCATTCTTGTGTTCCAATCCAAAACTAGAGTTTCTTGTCGTAGACCTGGACTGTTCATAGCGGATCCTACGAAAAGGAGAAGGAGTTTATTAGGTATAGAACTAAAACAGAGTTTAGGTTTATAACTAAAACAGAGAACTAAAACAGAGTTGATTAGGTTTAGAACTAAAGCAGAGTTTAGGTTAATAACTACAGAGTTTATTAGGTTTTGAAATGAGTTTTGTGTACCATAAAGGTGACGTTCGAGAGAGCCATTAGGTAAGAACTCATAGACTATAGCACTGTTCTTGAAGGCATAACATTTGCCAATAAGATTAATCACATTTGGGTGATTAGCTATGTATAAAGCTGAAACCTCAGCAACGAACTCAGGATGACCAAGAAAGTTATTTTCATGATTATGAATCTTTGCAGCTCCAACCTAAAATAATTACAAGTTTCTAAGTTTAGTAACTCTGTTTTAATCTTTAACCACAAAGAACCAAGACCTTTGAGTTTTGAGTACAAGTGTTTTATAACCTTATTAATTCTTGGGAAGTCACAACTATAGACTTCACCAAAGTTACCTCGTCCAAGAAAACGATTTATAATGAAGTTTTCAGTTCCGTCTAAGATTTCTCGCCATCGAAAATCTCCAGTAGTTAAACCTGTAAACGAAAACATAAAAACCCTAATTAAATCAGTTTTTATAAGATAAACAGAGTTGCTTGTGGTACAAGAAAGCATGAAAAACCTAAAGAATGAAAACGAAAATGGAACTTGGGATTTTAACGATCGTTAATAAGCTTAGTTGATTACCGTTGTTACCGTCGTCGTCATCAGGTTCTGATGGTTCCGATGGATCCGATGGCTCCGATGGTAATGGGTCCTTTGGTTCTTGCACTACTTTTCTTGAGCTTGCTCCTCCGAAACAGCATACGAAACGTTTCATCGTAGTGATCAACGAAGGTAAAATCTTTCTTGAAACGTTTTTAACTTCCTGAGAAAATATAAATAAACTAAATTATCTCGCCGGCTAATCATATATGTATATTTATATAATGCATGCATGCAGCTCTTTTTTTTTTAATGCAAAATAATAATAATAGTAATACATAAAATAATACTGTATTAATATGCAAGAACTCACGAGTAAATAATTAATTTTTAGAACATAAATTAGATATTTCAAGCAATACAGTTTATTAAGACACAATGAAATTCTCATGATTATATTTAGTATTTAAAGACTTTATTAAAAAATATATATATATATTTTAGGAAACTTTTTTATGTTCTTCATATCTTCGAAGTGTATCTTCTCTTCTATACCAAGTTTTGTTTGTTTAACTATGGACACTCATTTGCTGATTTAGCTAGGCCTCTGCTCAGCTAGTTTCTTCTTGCTATAGTACTTAACCTAGAACAAACAAACAAAGATAACTTTCATTCCAAGAAACACAGAGCTTGAGATTCTTAAGAAGAGCTTAGTTACCTTTTTCTCATAACATTTCTCTTTACGTTTAAGTTGAAACTTCATTAAAGCAGCTGATCGTTTGTTTCCACTAGACTGCTTCTTCGATGGTTTATGATCATTGCTTGAACTTGAAACTGGACCCTTCAGTTTTGCAATGGAACTGTCATGAGGAGAACAACTTCCTTCATTTTCTTCTGGACCCTAACTCACCATGAATCAAAACCTTTAACTGGCATAGATTTCAAAACAACACTAAGAATCTTAAACATTACCTTATTAGAAGAAGTAGCATCATTATTGTATCTGCATATCACAACACAAGACACAAATCACTTACAGGTTCAATAATGTTTTCACTGTTGAATGTAAAGAACTTACTTTGAGAATGAAGAGTGAGTTGAATGCTTCAAGATACTTGGATCACCAATTCTGTAATCTTCAGCTTCTCTTGTGGTTTTAAGAGTTAACTCAAGTAATTGCAAATCTTCAGGAGGTTTGCTTCCTACTTGTGAGTTATCAGAAGAGCGATTGTCTTCATCGTTTCTCTCTAAAGCTTTCTTACTCATAGACATTCCTATCTGTGATCCTGTCCCAGTTAAAACATCATCTAAAGTCATCAGTTTTTAATTAGAGTAAAACAGAGAATCTCATGAATGGTTCCACAAGATCAGTGTACTTTCATTGGCTAATGAGTTTATGTTCTTACCATTTTGTTCATTCTGATCTTCAACCTCCTTCAGTTTATTAACATGTTCCCATTCGTTTTCATAGATTCTCAAGTTCATATTGGGTGCATCGGGAAATTGACATGAAGGCGAGGTGCTGTTCATATCACCAGCTCTTTTGGTCCAAGAACTCTAGTTTTATAATGCAAAACACAATAAAAATTTCATAAATGATCTCCTCAGACATTGTTATTATCTATTTCCATAGAAACAGATGTACCTGAGTTCCACTCCCGTTATCACTGTTACTAGCATTGTTTTCTGACTCTTCAGAGCTTTCAGTTTTTACCAGCTTCTTGTTTTGTATAACGCTCTCACTTCCGCTTCCACTAGACTGGTAAATCAAGAAACACACAAGTAAGAAGAAACCACAGAGTTACTTTAGTAAAACGAGGTAACTCTTACGCTGTGACATCTTCTCCAAACATGTTGCCAAAGATTCTTTAGTTCGTTCTTTCTAATAGGTTTTACAAGAAAATCAACAGCACCATTTGACAAACACTTAAAGACCAGAACCATAGAATCATGAGATGACATCACTACATAAAGAAAACATCACATCTTGAGTTACACAAATCACATACTGAAACTAAATCAGGAAAGATTTAATCAGGATTCAAAGTAAGTACTTATGACGGGGATGTTCTTAAGTATCTTATGGCTCATGATCTTGCATAACAGAAGGGTTCCAGAAAGCACAGGCATTATAACCTCTGTTAAGACAAGATCAATGCAACTCTTCTCGTCTTCTAATATTCTCCAGGCTTCAAGGACATCCGAAACAGCAATAACTGACGAAAAGTTTCCGAATATACAATTGTTGGTCATAAAGCAACAATGTGATAGCTAAACAAGGAAGATCATTAGATCAATACAATAATTAAAAAAACCTTCATAGCTGCAATTCTTCAAAAGAGCAGTAACAATATGGCGTGTTGAGTCATCATTCTCTACCAAAAGAACCTTAAGTGATCTAACCGGAAGATACCTCTCCCACTTCACAACAGGAACTAAAGGTTGTTGTGGTGGAGGTTGAGAGATCTGTATTAAATTATTGACATTTACAGCAGTATTATCAACTTGAAACTTATCTTCTTGAGATGAATCAAACGCTTGCCTCTTGGTTTCCAATTCAGTTTCGGTTTCGTTGTTACTGAAACACATGTTTAGAATACTAGTAAATATCTAATGAAAGTGTCAAGACCAGTAGCCTCCATTAACAAGATAGAATAGAAGCAGCATCAAATAATATATGAGATTCTGCAGAAACTTCCCTTCTACTCTGACATAACACTTGCACATTTAGTCTTTATTATTGAGTCCTTCACCTGAAAACTTAACTCAATAAGAAAATAAAACGAGAGAACCAACAAATCTATATAAGATGATAAGAAGATCACATCAGAAACATCACAGTACTTGTAAATAAGTTAAGTTTATAAATAAAAGAGTCTCTTTTATTTCTTAGATCTAGAGGATCTTCTACTTTGGTCAAGTTCTTCTTATAGATTCCTCAGAATCAAGATACAAAATCAAACTATAAGCTATGCCACAGAAATGAAAACAAGCAAACCTTTTTAGCTCAAAGCTTATCCATAGATGAAGAACACAACCAGAACCAGAATCTCTAACCATATCTGGAAAACCAACGAAAAAGAAGAGATTTTGTTTTCCTCTGCTTAATTTGGATGGCTTAACATTTTAATCAAACTATATACTAAAACTATCTAAATGATTTGATTCGTATCTATATTTCCTTGTACCAAAACTAAAAAGATCAAGTTGCTGTTAAAATAAAGTAGTGTTAAAAGAGGAAAGTCAAGGACTTGAGAGAAGAGAAGATGGAATCTGATTACGACTTTTGCGGAGGAGCAGACGAAGAAGATATTATTATTATGAGGTTGATGACGTGGCTTATGATTTGGTAAAGTGATGACGTGGACAAAATCAAAATATCTTACACTTGCATATTTATTTATTTCCCTGTATGAGCACTCTTTAACACTCCATAACTGATCCGCATGAGCTCAAGTAAAGATCTCTCTCTATTTCAGATTGTTTTTCGAATAACATAGGAAACTTACATTGTAAGGGATCATAGCTCAGCAGTACCACAAAACAAGCAAGGAACCAGTCAAGTAAAAGGTTGAAAACAATTCATATACAATTTTGAATTTCAAGAAAGAAACCAGAGACGCAACTTCCACCTCTGCTATCGTCGGACTTGTTGCCAGAAATCGAAATCTGTTCAAGGCAGCTAAGCATCAACATCATTGCTCCTGCAAAACAAAGAAAATATATTTGGTACTCATTCAAGATTTACACATTATAACATAAAAATATACAGTTAAAAAATGCTCTTAAGGACCTGCAACTTTGAATATGAGAACTGAATCCATATGCGCAGTAGCCGAAGCAGTTTTTGAATATGATTCTTTCATCAACTTGGGATCAAATCCAAAAAAAAAAGCAGAAGCATCTCTTCATGTCAGAATCACATCCCATATGTACTATTATACACATCTCCAGGCTTAGGAATTTGAAATTTGGATTCTTCATATCCTTTGTTGTATAGGCTCCCATTGAATCTCAGTTGTTCATTCCTAAGAAGCTCAGCCATTCCTAAAGAGTTCACATTTTGGATTTCATTCCAGTTATCCCAGTGACCATTAAACAAGATTGAATTTGCAGATGGTTGTTGTTGTTGTCTTGGGTGCTGTGAAAAAGGAGATAAGCTACTTCCCTGTGTTTGATGATCCATTGGCCTTGAATTTCCGTAAGGATCGGTCAGTGAAGGAGATAAGTTTCTGAGATCATGATGAAACCCATTGACTTGTTGTTGTGCAGCAGACAAAGACTGTTGTCTCAACAGACCTGATCTCATATCCAAGTCTCCATTTACCATTCCTCTTCCAACAGCTAGAATTGCAGGATCCACAAACTCAATATCACTCGAATTACCAACTAGAGGTGGTACTTGATATGCATTGTTTAACGACGAGGTCGAATCAAGAAAACGCGTTCCTACGATACAAGTGTACAACCAATTAGTCTCTAGCATTTAAGCTACCGCAAAATAGAAGAAAAGAAATACCTGGTGCAGTATTTGATGATAGGCCCATTCGTTCATGTGAAGAGAAGCCAGGAGGAGGTAACCTGCTGGGAGCAGAAAATCCTGGAGGAGCTGAAACTTGGGGTCGTGAAACTGCAATAGGAAGAATGTGAAAAAATTTGGAAATGTAGCATGAAAAAAATCCAAACACGAAACAAGGCGAACCCTTAAAATATGAATACTAACCAGGATTCTTGTATGAGGAGAATAAAGGAGTAGTAGCGAAGTTTTCCAATCCACCAGAGTAGTTTGAAGCAAATCCATTTAGACTCCCAAGATTATCCTGATAGATATCTCGGTTTACTACAGACTCCTCTATAGGCTGATCTCTTGACAACTGACCATAAATGTTATGGTTCTCACTGTCAAATGCTTGATTACAAGATTCCTCATTCCTTGCAAAAGAAAATTTGGACTGGCTATTATGTTGGTTGAGGAGGTTTGAAGGTTTAAGAGTACTAAATTGCTGATCAACTTGACCGAGTAACTCTGCAAAATTATGGGGAGAAGTCAAGGATTCATCCCATGGATCAAAGTCCAGTGACAAAATGTTTGAGATTATATCATCCTCTGCATTCTGAATTTTGTTCCTGCCTCCATTAGCAAACAGAGAATGCTCAAGAGTAGATAAGGTTTTCTCACTAAATCCATTTGGCAGATGCAGCCTATCATTCCTATCCAAACAAGACCTAGAATTTGAATCGCCCACACCTGAAATTTCACCAGACAGGGAAGAACGAGAAGCCAAGTGATTTGCATCCAAAATGGAACTTGACAAATCAGACAGAAAACGAGAGTGGATAATATCCTCTTCAGGATGGTGGCGTTGGCTATCAAATGATGACATATCCTCCACTTCCAATTTGGAGCTAACTTGAATCTGCGATTGCAAATTTGATCTCCAATGACACTCTAGCCTTGAGCGGGGAACCCCAGCCTCTGATGGGATATTTTTTTTATCAGTGTTTGTAGAACTATCCATCCTACATTGCTCTACAAGTGGCAACTTTGATACTTCATGACCAGGTTGTCTAATAGAACCTTGATCACACTGACTACCAGTCGCTTCTGTAACATCAGGACACTCTTCCCAAGAATTCTTTATTATCCCCATGCGTGCAACACTAACTGACAAGCTGCTGACAGTAGGGCCATCTTCTACAGCTTCATTTGAATCATCAAACGAGTTCACAGTAGCTGAAGGCTCGTCAATGTTTCTGCCATCATAGGAAGAGTCGAATGAACTGGATAACCAACTGCTCACAGGATCACTATCAGGTGAGGCAGTTGTCTTGGACCCAGAATCAGCCACATCATTATGGTGAAAAGTCTTCAGAACAATAGGTTTACTTTTGTCGACAACTGTTACGCTTTCTTCTTTGCATGATGGTCTTTTAAGAATGTCGCTTGAGGATACAGGCCCATGAGATGCATTTGCAACTACAGCGGAAAAGGCCAAACTCCCATTTACTGATGTTGATCTCTGTATATCAGAAAGACCATTTGAGGTAACCGAATTTACTAAAGACTGCTGGTTTGCATTATGTGTCCCCCTTCAACAGAATTTCGTATTTTATTAGATTGACCAGTCAAAAGACCACACACAAAAAGCAGCAGCAGGAATACTTACCAAGACGCTGCAGCAGGAAGAGCAGTGGATCTGCTAGAGCTTCCGCTCCCACTAGGAGGAGAACACCTGGGAACAGTTGCTCCATTCTGCTCACATAAAATAAATTGAGACAATAAACTATTAAGCCGTTTGACCAAAAAAAACATTATTAAGCCCAGAAAACTGAAAGGATGTTATAATTCTAGATATGCTACATCATCAAGTTAGTTACCAACTAGGATTAGCAAATAAACTTCACAAGTGAAATATTTTGTGGTTGGTTTGCAGCATTTTAAGGCTTGGGAGAATTTTTTAGGCTTAAATTCTTAGGAAATAGTGTAACCAACATGCTCAGAAGTTAAGAAAATTGAAACACTAGACTCAAGTCCAATTGCAGATCATGTCATGGGAAAGTTGAGAGATGTAATTGAACTTACAGTTGAAGGAACTTTTACAATTGGTTTTGCAGAAGAACCGTCACTGCAGTAAGCATCAAGTGGTGGAGGTAGCATGCTCCCTGAACGGTGTTGCCGAATATGTGCTGACCCGGTGAATTGTTGAACTCTACTCCTTCAAAATTACTATAAGACTTAACTAATCATCCAAAAAAACTAGACCAACCATCACAGTACATATACTAGATATAATGGATCCACAAAACAGACTAGTCATGAATGCAAGAGCTGTTTAATTTTAGATGATACTAGTACCTTGTATAGGGTGATATGGTCTCATCTTTTGTGAAACTATCCTCAGGAGAACCAACCTCGTGCAAATAAAGACAATCAGGATTGACGCATGCCTGAAATAAAAAAAAAACAAGCAATTCAACACTCCAACGATATTAATTTCAGCAATTATCTAGAGGAGGTAAGGAAAAGAAAAACTCAGGGAGTAAAAAAGGTAGAATACGAATTCATAGAAGACATACCACATTTCTCAGCCATGCATGACAATACTTGGTTGTCCCAAAACATGCCCTGCAATATATATATATATATAGAGAGAGAGCGTGAGAGACCATACATAATTACCTATGATCGTTAACGAAAAAACTTTAAAATACTACTCAGATAGTTTAAAAATAAGGAAGAAAGTCAAAACATACTTCAGTGGTTTACCATCCAAGATAAACCCGTGAACAGCCAGAATGCAGCGAGCCGCCTCTTCCTCTTTCCCATAAGTAATATATCTGGAATGCGAGAAATTTATCAGAGAAAACAAAAATTCAAAGCCAAAGTCAAAGAAATTTATGCTAAGAGGAAAATTGTTTGATAGCGAATTTTATATAAAAACGTACACACTGCATGTATTGTTTGGGAATTGTTGGATGACACCAGATGCTGTTCGGGACATGGAAACCTTTAGAACTTTTCCATACTGACCAAAATATTCTTTATGTTGGAGTAGCTGAAAGAAAAATGGAGTGATAATCAGAAAACAATCCACAAAAAGATAATTATAAACGTTAGGATGAAAGTTCGCATACATCTTCATCTGCTAGTTTAAGGGGCAACCCAACGATGTAAACAAGATTCTTTTGGATAACTCGCACATTGGTGAGTTGCTTTTTCCCTTCAGAAGGTTTTGATTTTGACTTTTGGGTCTTCTTGCGCGGATCCATGTTGCCTTCAGAGGCCATACTGGGAGAAGGTAGTTATAGACACAAGCCATCAGGAAAAGAGATAAAATTAAAATCACCAAAACGATATTATATAAAGTATCATATTTCAACCTGTCACAGTTAACAGCCATCCGTACAATCTTTTCCTTGTCATAAGGAGTGCGGCAAGCTGGACAACGCCCTTCTATTTTATCTTTCTCTGCCATGTCCACTATGTGATGCCAGCACCAAACACATATCTGTGAATCACATACACAAACAGACCAGAGATTATTATTAGTCAACGAGGCTAGCACAAGATGGGTGCAAAATTCCACAGGAGATGCAAATGAAGGGAGATGCAAAGACCTGATAACCACATTTGCAAGGCTTCAATTGTTGATCAGTCAGATCCATCTCTTCAGCACACAATGGACAAGTCTTCTCTCCATGGTCACTCATAGTGGTCTAAGAAAAATAATAATGAGATACATTAATCATCAAAGTTATTGTCATAAACAGACTCAGAAATTATAAACTTTTTCACAAGTCATCAAAATGGAACAACTTAATTTTTCATAAACTTTTTCGTTGCTTTCGTAGAGATTTTAACACTGGAAAAAAACTTAAAATATCATCAGAATACATATTCAGCAGATGTTTACTCACTTCATCATGCAAATTTTTAAAAATAAAAACTTTGGTTGCTCTAAATATTCAAAAAAATCAGATCGAATAATACTGTGAATTCAACAATCAGAAGAAAAAAAAAATGAATCTACAAATCAAAACTCTATGGGATCGATCTGTGCATGCGTCGTGAAGGTCTAATTAGAGACGCGTCAACGAAAAAAGTGAAAAAAAAACATCGTTAAGAAATAACCACATACAGAAACATATGAGAAATACCAAAATCTCAATCATAATTTACGATCCAAACAAATTAAAAAAAAAAACGGAATAACAGAGAGATAATTAGGGTTTTGAGATTCAAACTACACGATAAAGGAAAACATACAATTTGAGGAAGATCGGATTGAGATTACAGATGAAGAAGATGAAGCTCGAACGAGATTGCAAATGAAGAAGATGAGGAAGATAGCTTTTTTTTTTAATCCTTATAATAAATTTTTTTTTTGGTCTGACAGATGATCCACGTTGCTATCTTTTTTTTTAACTAATTGACCTTCATTCTTTATTTTATTACTATTTAGTCCGGTTTGGTTTCCTTAACCGGTAGATTTTGTCCGGTTTTAGACGATTATAATTTTACATTTACCAATTGCTACCAAAAATTACAACCAAAGAAAAATCAGATCAATGGCGTCTACTGCTACTACAGATTAGAGCTCACTCCTCTTTCAGTTTCTACATCGTTGTTTCAGTTCTAATACTCTTATTGTAAACGAGTCAAAGAAGAACTAATGAGGCCTCGAGCTCTAGTGGTTGCAACTTGCAAGCTTGCAGCAAAGACACATGAAAACAAATGCACTGAGTGTAAACAAGTTGAATTGACTTAAATACCCATCCTCAACTCTTCTATATGGCTCTTTTTTTTAGGATAATATAGTCATTTAACTAATACAGATTTGGACATAAATTTAGGCCCATTTCTCATTTTAGTGGGCCTTAGTAATAAAGTTAATCTGCTGACGTATTATTTCCCAACAGAGTGTTGCTGCTATAAATGGTTGTTTTTTTCCAGTTGAAGCTAAAGCTCAAAAACAGAGGCTTTGCTCTGTTTTTGCTATTAAAAGTCTGAAACGTTTTCAATAATACAATGACATCTGAGTTAGGGTTTTTAAAACTTTGTTTCACCTTCTTCTCTTACCAGAGAGAAATTAGTGTTTTAAAAAAAGTTCATGAAGTAGTTTACAACAATGAAGGAAGGTATATCAATATCACTTCTTTGTTCCTTGATTAATGTTCTTCGTCTCTAATTTGTAACTATATAATGATTTGAATACAGTTCTTCCAAAGTTCTTCAAAGTGTTTCTTCTAGGTGAAACAGGAGATGATCTGGTATAGCTTTTTTTCATTACTCAGTTTTTGGTTTTGTCTGTAAATTTTTCTGGTTTTGTTGACACTTGGTAGAGTACTTTTTCAGGAACTACCAATCTCTTTTAACAGCTTCTTGCCAAATTCATTACAAAGAACTGTGACTGTTAGAAACATTTCTGGAAGAAGTTGGAAATTTGTGTTGAGGAAATGTGAAGATGTTGTTGTTGAGAAATATGTTTTGGTTAATGGCTGGAAGATAATTCTAAAAGATGAAGATCTCAAGGATGGAGATTTCTTAGTGTTTGAGTTTGATGGCTTTAGATATTTTAATGTCTGCATTTATGAGTGTCTCACAATGTGTAAAAGACTCGGAAGAAGCTCAATGCAAATCAAAGAGACTACGGTTGAGTCTAATAGTGAAGAAACAACTCAGAGCAGTGATGATGATGCTGATGATGAAAAACAGTATTTGGATGATCCTGAGAACCCTTACTTTACTACGAGCCTAAACCCGAATAGGAAAAGCCAATTGGTAAGAATAAATGAAATGTTAAAGATCTTTTCTGCATTGATGTGAATGAATCTGATGTTTCTTTCATGATGCAGCACATACCAGCTCATGTCATTAAGGACTATGGATTAAACTTCCCTGATCGTATTACTGTTATCGACCCGTTTGTGGGCAAATTTGGGGTAATGGAGAAGTATATCAAAGTTCAAATGAATGGAAGCATCTTTGTCAAGAGATTTGGATGTGTATTCAGAAGAAACAAAATCAAGAAGACTGATAAAATGATATGTGAGTTAAAGACAACAGGTACAAATTTGGTTCATACTATCAAAGTCTCCATTATCCGCAGATGATCTCTTCAGCTATCATGAGTCTATGTGTATTAGATGTGTGTGTGCTATAATCTTGATCTTAGTATTTGGTTATAAGAGATGTTTTCAAGTTAATCTTTATCTCATGTTTTTGTTGCTGCAACAAGTAGTGTACAGTCTCTCAATAGCTTCATAATGATTGAATGCATAAGTATACATTGCTTGGATTTGTCTCAGAGATATTATTGTAACATGACATGGGTTTGGGTTTTTGTTTTGGTATTAGTCTTCTTCAGTTTATGTTACAAATCAAAAGCATAATCAAACAGTGGCAATAAGTGCAAATGGTTTTGGAGAAACCATCATCATATTGGTTTCGCCTTCTTTAGTCCGGTCCAAGTTACTCCAACTTCAGGGCTGCCTAGAACCTTGCACGTTAGAAGAATGCTATTACTTGTAGTTTAATAGAACATTAAGAAAACTGTTGCCCAAATGTATGTTTGGGATTTACAGAGAATAAGAAGAAGAAGACAGGAGGAGACTAAAGCTATTAAGAATGTTATTTATATCCAGAAGTCTTACCTTGAGTTTGGCAGAAGAAGCTGGAAGCTATGGCGGTGGTTGTGACCGGTTCATGAGGTTGTGATGGTGGTGATGTTGAGACGTGAAATCAGATGGGTGGATGATATAGAGCCCAGGCTGATTCAGATTATAGAAGGGCTGAGAAGGATGAGTAGTAGCTGTGGATGAAGGTGGGCGTGTAGCTGAGAGTGAGAATCCTGATGATGCTGCATTTGAGAACAGTGGTGATGATGTAGCTGCTGTGGTGGTCCCACCATTGAACTGATCTTGCGTTTGCCATGTCCTGGCTGGGAAGCTTTGAGGAGAACATGTCATAAGACCTTTCTCTGGTGTTCTTTCCTAGAGACAAGAATTGAAATTTTAGCGCAGAAAATTCTTCATTGAAATCTACAAGCTTTCCAGTTTAATGATGCAGATATCACTATGAAGAACTAAGTAACAACAACATAGAACTTAACTCAAAAGAGATTCACAAGTCAAGCTCAAGTACTTAACTAATGAAGTATCACAACAGTAACCACCTGATGAATTCACTTTGTCACATAAATAACTTATAGGTCGGGTAATGTTCAGAAGACTGTGCTAGTTATAAATGTGTGGCAGTTGTAAAGAGTTTACCATGGGTGAAAAGAACGGAGAAGGAAGGACATGCCGGTTTATAAGATGGTCTGAGCCTCTCTTCAAGAAATTAAAAGGGGCATCACATGTCGTTGCAGCTATGTGGTTCTCCATCTGTGAATATCGATCACATTGAAATGCAAAAAACTCATGAATCAAGTAAGAACCATGAAGACTAGACCTAGCTATTGGGAAAGTAACTTTGAGTTGCAGATTGCAGTCAGATATCAATCAACAAAGAAACATTTGACTAATAGTTGCAGCAAAACGCATCTGAAACCAAAATAAATCATATTTGGTGCACTAAACAGAAAAAAATGCACCTTGGAGTTCCTTCCACACATGCTACTGTTAGGGACATGGTGAGGTCGGAGTCCCCTATCTTTCTGTTTTGGACCATCTCCCAGTGAAAGAGAAATTCCCAAGTTGAGGTCGAGCTTAACATTAGCTAAATAAAGAAATCAGAAAAACAAGTTAAGAAGTTAGTCGTAGCTTTTCATATATTGAGCAGAGATATCAAGGATGGCATCACATTTTCCATAGCTTTGACCAGTTTAACAAGGAAGGAATAGAGCATCAACGACATTACCTGCCTCAGGAACCATCCGGGATGCATGAGGTTCAATAAAGGAAGCAGCTTCTCTTCCACTCCATTTAGTGGTTCCTTTGTCAAACGCCCTAATTCCATAAGAATCTGAGCAATTAGTGTAGCAAAATTTACTAATAGGTCAGTAACTAAGGATAACAGACTTTCATCATAAAGTAATTTACGATCACCAAGAACATGCAGCTTATACTCAGATGACAATCACCCCAAGATAGATACAACTGTATCATAGCCATCAGAATCTCTAGATATAACCTATAATCCTACTACTACTAAGTACTAACGGTTTCTAAGAGAAACTTTTTCACATGAACGAAAGATAACCAAACTCTTCATCTGAGGCACTTGACTCTTTTTAGCAATAACTCACAAATCACAACCACAGAGAACATATCACATGTAAAAGCCCATAATTAGATCCTGGTTTATTACATGTTTCCATGTAACTGGTCCATTTGAGCTCCCCATCCTCCTCCAATCTTTTGCAGAGCACCTTGATATCTTGAATTATTCCTTGAGAAACCAGAGCTCTGTCGTCGAAGTACTTGCACAACTTCCTCTTTGGAAAGATTGGCCATCTGTTAAGTACAAAAAAAAAGTTAAGAACAAATCAAAGAATACATGTCTTGATCACATTTATCTGTAATCAAAACCTGCTTGAGATCCTCTTCATAATCACTGATAATGAAATTAATATCAGCCTCCAAACCCCGGAACTTGACAGCAGCTCGATCATACGCCCTAAACAAATGTATATTGAACTTATCAAACACCCATTTTATTGTATATCACAATGAAAAAACAGGGTCAATAAAGATCCAAAGGCATCACCTAGCTGCAGCATGGGCAGTGTCAAATCCACCTATTGATTGAATTCCAAAAAAACAATCTTCATTAGAGAGTTAAAGAGCATATAGTAGAAATACACTCACAGTTGAATATTCCAATAGAAACCATACCTAAATAAACTTGTTTACCGCAATCCCTACAACAAAAGACATAATAGGAAAAATATTAATACAAAATCTAAAGCGCAGAGAGCTAATCAATCAATGAGAAGTAGATTTACCAGATATGTGATTCCCATCTTCCCGTCCTCCTGTAGAAAGTGACGCCTCTATACTGAGAACTCTTTGACCTAGGTCCTCTCCTGCTTTTCTTCACCGGCTGTGATGGTGGCTGCATCATTCCTGTAACATCACCGCCGAGAAAATCTCCGCCTTGTTTCCCTTTCTGGAACGAAATATCAATGGAGCTTCTCGAACTTTGAGCGTTCGAATCGAGAAAATTCATATCGTTTCCATCAACTCTCGGAACAGGAAAAAACTCCTTAGTCATCACATCACTTCTTTCTTCTTCTTCTTCTTCGCATCCTCCTTTGAGTATTTCAAATTGAAACTTAACGGTTCGTGTAGAGCATAACTCCTCTTCACCATCGAAGCAGCTAGACGCTTCAGCATTGACAACTGAAGAGTTCGACGTCACTGATTCATCCATCTGATTCAAAATAGCAGTATCCGAATCTCGTCCGTTATGAGTCGACTCGGCCAAGTCGAGATTGAGATCCAGCATCAATCTCAAAAGTCAACCAAAAGTAAACAAACTCTGAGATTTCACAAAGAACAACAACAACAACTATTTTCGTCAAACCCTTACTTAGACATTGATCAAAGCTATTCACAAGGCCTTAACAAACTCCGACCACTAAAATTTAAACAACCTCCGTCGATTTGAAATCGCTAAAGATCAAAAATCACATTATTTGAGACAACAAACGGAGATTAGATTTTGAAATAAATCATAGCTTGCGGCGGAGAAGGAATAAAGAGAAATAAACAAGGAAAGCTCAATCACTACGGAGATTGAGAAGACATGGCGATGAGAGTTGATTCTCTGAGGATTTGAATAGCTTTGCCGGAGGAAATGAGATATCGTCGGAGATAGATGAATGGGAATGATGATGGGACGTAAGCTATGGTTAGTGGCAACAAAGGAACATATAAGAAATTATTATTCGTTCCATCTTTCTCGGCAATTGGACCACCGGTTATGCCAGTTTCCGGTTCCATTTGGTAAAGTAAAAAAACATGGTAAAATTGTTAAAAATTTGAAGCTTTATAATAAATTTGAAAATTTTACTGTTAAACTTTAACATGATAAAATGTTATATTTTTATGAAAAGTTGTGCTAAGAGTTTTTTCACATTTATAACTCTTTTAAAAACAAAACTTAATTTGTTATAAAATATTCATATGAAATTTGTTTTTATAAATCCAATTAAATGGACACTTATTCATAAATTTGAAGACAAAGCATTTGTTTATAAAAAGACCAAAGCAGCAGAATATGATAGGTAAAAAAACAATAATAATCATTGAAAATAATTAATTACAATTTATAAACATATACATAATTAACCAACAAAAATCATTTGGTTTACTTTAAATAAATAAAAAAATCATTTGTTCTCATGAATCCAGGTTACCGACAAAAAAATAAAATGACCTTAAAAAATATATTTTTTGGGTCCATACGATTCTTTCTAAATATGTTTATTTTAGTGCGGTATCAAATGAAAAATGCAACTGGTTTAGCCGGTTGCCAAAGTTGGAGTATCAGAAAAAATCTCGACCATCATAGATATTAACGAATAATATAATGCCACGTGTACAATAGAGATTAAACCCCAGCCGCTCTTGCCTATCTATCTGATCTGACGGTCCACGTCCGTTATTACCTTCCTGAAATTTAGGAATGAATTTTAAAATATTGTAATAATTCAGTATTTATTTATATTTTCACTTTCAAGCCCTTTATTTATTTCTACCCTTTTTCAAGATTTGCAATAATTTTAAAATGTATTTTTGCAAGTTGCAAGATATAACGGTACGAAAAATAATACTATGTTATATCAATAGTAGTATAATATATTATAAAAACTATAATATATTAATTAGAATGAATTGAAAGACGTGGACGCCTTATGTCCTATCCTCTAGTATATACCAAACTCTCGATACCTAATTTATCATAAATTGACTGAAGCGCTGAAACTCATCATCACATGTTCAATGCGTTTAATCGTACGTAGCTCATACGATCATTTATGCCATTTGGTGAGAACTATATAGATCTTCACCAACTCGTCTATGCCTATTAAAAGCTTGTTCAATATCATTCATTGAGAAATACGTAATATAGTTGGCCCATAATGAAATCTGGGCCCAGTTTATTTTATAGGCCCGATATAAACTGTACTAGTTAGTTACGAATTATTCTGATGAGATTCTTTTTCTTCTTCTTCTTCCTTGGTAGATCCATCCGTTTAGATTCGTTTCTTCTCTGTGATACATACAGCAAATCCACTTCGTACTTTCATATCTCTTCTTCGTTCTGGATTCTTCTGGAGAACTGAACTTGTTTGTTTCGTGGATCGCATGCATATGTATAGAATCAAGGTAATTGATAAATTTTTAAGTTCGTTTCATATCGTACTGTGTTCCTGCTCAAATCCATCACTATTGCGTAGGAAGTTAATGTCCGCTGATAGATTCAAATTTGAGAACCACTGGTTTTGATTAGGTGTATATGTTTAGATCAATTTTATTCTTGGTAGTGGATCTTCTATGAACAATTTATATTGCATTTAAACTGTTCGATGAAATGCCTCAACGAATTTTATGCTCTGTATGAATCAAATCTTTGATCTATATACATTTTTAGCTACACAAGTTAAGTATGATCATAATTTGTTGATAATATTGATGAAGTTAGGTATATATATGTATATTGCAGAGTTTCTAGATTCTCCAGTGTAGCCGCCATTTGAAGCTTATCAGTTTAACACTATGGGAATTACTTCTGGTGATGATAAGATCCTCAGCTATAACGATGTTGTTCTCAGGAGATCAGACTTGGACATTCTAAACGGACCAAATTTTCTAAACGATCGTGTTATCGAGTTCTACCTAAGCTTCTTATCAACAGTTCACACTTCCTCTACTATCTCACTAATCCCTCCCTCCATTTCCTTCTGGATCTCAAACTGTCCCGACACTGAATCACTCAAAGAGTTCATGAAACCCCTTAGATTACTCGACAAAGACCTCGTGATCTTCCCTGTAAATGACAATCTAAACGTCGAGTTAGCTGAAGGTGGATTACATTGGAGTTTACTTGTGTATTACAAAGAGGCCAACACTTTTTTCCATCATGATAGCTTCATGGGAGTTAATAAATGGAACGCGAAACAACTCATTGAGGCGGTTTCTCCATATGTATCTGATGGAGATAATGCAGAATACAGAGAATGCGATACACCGCAGCAAAGCAATGGGTATGATTGTGGTGTTTACCTTCTTGCTGTTGCTCGGGTTATATGCCAGTGGTTAAGCTCTGAGAGAATTAAGAACCAGGATGAACTGTGGTTTACTGATGTGAAGGAGACTGTACCAGGTTTGGTTAACCATTTGAGAGAAGAGATATTGGGGCTGATCAAAAGGTTGATGTATGAGAGTGTTACTAAATGAGAGATGGTTATTGAATTTGGTAGTTGAATGTCTGTAACTGTTTTTACCGTTACTAAAACATTTGAGATTTTTTACCGGTTATAAAAACCAACTGTTATGTTAACAAGACTATTTTAGCCCATTGGGTTTGGTAGTTGTAGGCCCAGTTTTATTGAGTTGTATTTCAAAGGAAATATCATCTGTAAAATGAAATTGTTTTATTTTTGTCATTATATATCCATAATAACAAAAATAGTAATTTTAAACAAACAATTTAAAGTTTTCAAAATTATTTTTATTAAACCAATTTATTCTTTTTCTATTTGAGAATTTTCAAGTCATATATATTACATTATAAATTTATTTTCTGTATTTCAAGTCATAAATACATTATAAATGAAAACTTATCGTATAAATTTATTTTGAGGAACTAGCTCGTTATAAATGAAAAATAATTAAAGAAAAATCTTAACCAACCAAACCTCAATGAATGAATAATAAATAAATAAGTGAAAACGAATCCGTTTTCTGAAATCGAGACACATTTACAATAAAGTGGAAAAAAAAACAAAAGAAAGCTCCAAAGATTTATGCTGATTCTTGAAAAGAAAACAGAAAAAATATACATGTATAATATATAGAATTTATCAAAATCTTAATCATTATGAAAGTGATTAGTTTAAAGAATGTTAAATTATGGGAACATCATACGATATGCTTTAACTTCTCTTTTGTTTGGTAACACAATACTTTTAACTTCTTTTTGTTGCCCAAGAAATATTAGTTTTGTCATTTGTCTCTACTAAGTCTCTAAAGCAACTGAAAATATTATAACTTTGACTAGTCAACCCAAAACTCTATGTCTTTTTCATGGTGTCCCACCATTTTCTATTAATATATAGACACATTATAATAATGTTTAATTCCTGAATTGCTGATATTGAATGGAACATTCATGTTATGTCACACTCATCCATGTTTCTTTACCTCCACATCTTTCGAAAAATTTGATCTTATATTACTTAAGGTTACATATTAGTTTGGTATTCCAATAAAATAATGAGATCTATATTTTAATTATGCGAATTCTTGTGAATTATGTTGCTGAACAATTAGTAACCTTAAATGATTAAAAAGTACTATTAGTGCTAAAATATTTTTTTTTTTAACCAAAAATTCCTTTTATATAATACAAAAATGATTAAAGTTAAACTTTATATTTAAAGATGATAATCATATATAATTCGGTAAAAAATAGGAGCCACAATTAGGTAGGGTCTAAAAATGATCATCAGTTATATATTTCGAGTTGAATGATTGTTTGTGAATTAATCATTAATTTTTCTTTTGGAAATAGGTTAACAATAAGATGAATTTTCCACCTATCAAACCTAAAACGAAAGAAAAAAAAGTATATTAATCTGAATTCGTTTTGAGATTAATATATTTAGGAAATCTCATATCTAAAATATAAGATATCTAAAATAATTAATACTATATATATATATATATATATATATATAGTA
>KE157828.1:0-20943 GCA_000411055.1 Leavenworthia alabamica
CCGGTGGTTTTCCTAACGGATCCGGTAAGTATTTGTGGAAGGATGGTTGTATATATGAAGGTTAGTGGAAACGTGGCAAAGCTAATGGTTTATGAAGGCGAGTTTAAATCTGGGAAGATGAAAGGTTTCGGAACTTTTATTGGATCTGATGGTCGAGGCTTTTGGGTTGCTGATCGGAAACATGGTCATGGTCAGAAGACATATGCTAACAGAGATTACTATGAAGGTACATGGCGGTGTAATCTTCAACTTGCAACATTGAATCAAGTACTTTTTCTTTGACCTTTGAGAATCTCTAAGTAATGTTGAGTTTCTGGATTTGTGTTCTATCTTATGTTTGATGTTTTAGGTATTATGTTGGTAAACATGTTTTAGTTGTTTGAGATCTTGAACAGAGTGTTTTTTAGTGTAAGAGTTGAGAAATTACAATCATATGTTATCTTTAAGTTTTTACGTTTGCAGAATTCAATTAGGAATATGAAATTGGTTTATGATTTTAGATAATTACTCTTTAAAGTAGTTTAATTGGTATATGTATGTTTGGATTCACTTTAGTATATTATTATATATCAAAATTAGCTTTTCTTGTAGTTTATTATTGAATAATGTTTTGAGTGAATCAATCTTTTTGTTAAGCAGAGAAAATGGAGTGGAGAATGAGAAAGTGAGATAGGAGGATCTACGACAAAGACATAAGCCCAGTAAAGCTGAAGCCCACGAAGGATCCACGACAAAGACAGAAGCCCAGGAAGGAAGTGTTCGTCAAGGTTGTTCGTCCAATAGAGGTTTTTTTTTGTTTTTTTTGTTTTTTTTTTTTTTTAAATTTCTTTAAGCTTTTAATTTGGATACTAAATTAACTAATCGATGAGAACTAACCCAACTTAAGATCCTGTCAATTGGCATGCCATCTGATTGTAAGAGATTCTATAGTTCAACTTGATTTCTCATTTTTTTTTATTAGCATTTGAATTTTAAGAAAAAGAGATTTAGAATAAATTTTTTTTAAGGTTTTGTTTTTTAAATTTAATACTAAATCTACCGACAATTTAGAAACTAACCAAATTTTGAATCCAGTCATTTATTTGATCGTTAGAGATTTCAAAGTTTAATTTGTTTTCAAATTGTTATGGGGATCTTTATAAATTTTAGATTTGATTTTTGTTTTATGTAATTTAATAAAGTTTTTGTTTGTAACATTTTCATAACTCATATACAATTTTTATAAAGATCAATAAATTTAGTCTTTTAAATTCACAAAAAATAATAAACAAAATACAAATAATCTAAATAGAATGAAAATGAACGTACATTTAAAAGAAAAAAAATCAAAAATTCTCTAAAAAAGATGTCACAATTAAGTTTGATTCTATCGCGAAGTAAGGTAAAGAAAAAATTATTGATCATTTTAAGACAAACAAAAAATAATCTAAAAAGTTTAAGTGAAAATTTTAAAATTAATCTAAATTATTGAAAAAAATCTCATATCTAATAACAAAATTTTCTCTACAAAATAGTAACAAAACACATAGGTTTCAAAAATTCTCATACAATACTGATTTTTTAAAATTTTTGTATATTTTGTATCCATTTTTATTTCTCCAAATATTAAGGTAATAGTATTGGACAACTATCCACATATAAAAGTATAAATATTTCCCACGTATAAAACAAATTTTAATTCAATTTATTAGAAATCTGTATTAATTTAATTACTTAATTTAAATATATATATATATATATTTACTACTTATTATTTCTACAGTACTAAAAATAGATAACTTTTGTTTTGTAAAGTAATTACAAACAATGCCATTATATAAACCCTTAGTATACATGTTTTAACTATAATCATTAAAAGATAGAATTGTAATTGAACATATCACTGATATTCATTAGTTCACCTATTATTAACATTTGAAACCACATATTCATATCTTCTTTCAAATTTGAAACTAATTAATAATTATTAAACCTACCAATCAAACTAGATTAGAATCTTCCTATATGTTAGGGTATATGTTAGGGGTATATCAAACAAAAAATATGCTTTAATCATAACTGATTTTCATATAATAATCAAAATAAAATATATTTAAATATAATAAATATAACCTATAAATCGCATATATGATTATAAAATTTTCAAATAAAATTTGAAATTAGATGTTTATATTAGATATTCCGTAATATTATATTTGGATATTCTCTAATATTTTTGCAGAAATTTCTATCGACTATATACAATATAAAATTGGCAGCTTCATTAAACAATCAAACAAAGGTTCACATTCTATAAATCAAAGTAATATTTAACTAAAATGAATAATGCAATGGTTAATGATTAGATGATATAGATTAGTTCATAATATTGATGGTCATGGATTCAACGGATATAATAGACCAAATTGGCCAGCCCATAAAAGAAAGAAAAAATGGAAAGAAAAAAATATAAAAAACCGAGTGGCAATTTGAACTGTGCTCATTTTGTCATTGATGCTCTTGTTAAACCAATGAGCATACAGTATCTATATAAGAACTAAATCTAGACCAGAATTTAAAATTTTCTATAGCCCAATAATTTGATACGATGCTGAGGCCCACGAAAGAGGAGGCCCAGATGTGAGTTGATAGAAATGAGTGGAGAGATACCGTGAAACCTTCACCAGCTTAGTCATGTCATATTTCTAAATGGGCCTTAAAAATCTATTAAGCCTACGTAATGTAACTTTGGGTTTAATAGTTTAGATTTTTTTTAAATTGGTAAATATTACGATTTTTAAAAAATTAAAAAGAAAAAGTTGAAACATCAGTTCATTTATGTGACGAGAAAGGGCAGGAAACGGTTATTTTGCGACCGTTTAAAAACTGTAACTTTTTGTAAAAACAATAAAAATAAAAGGGAAAATTGGAAAAAAATGAGCTTTTTATGTTTTCTTGTCCAAATATACTTTTATTTTTAAAATATGTAATTATAATTTTTATTTTTTTTTAAATTCCTATTTTAGCCTTCAAATAAAACTTTAAGGATCAAAGTATATAAAAATAACATGATAATATTTATAATATATAATTTAAGATAAACTAAATATTTTCTGAATAAAAATAAAATATTGTCGATATAAAAATATATATAAAACAGTACTAATTTATTCTGTTAAAAAGAAGAAATATTAATTTATTCTATATCTTCTATATTATATTTTATTATAGTGTCATTTTAAACTATTAATTTTAATTTTTTTAAAGAATAATATTTTTTTAAATGCTAACAATTAAAATATGGATGAATTTTGGTCAAAAAATAAATAAAATTCTGTTATCTCCATATTTTTAAGAAAATATCAAATATTTTGTTCTATTTTTTTAAATTTTATGAACTATAAGACGATAATTTTAATAATAATTCAAAAAAATATTTTGACTAATGTTTTAAAAAATAATTACCAAAATTTATATATTATCATTAAAACTACACATAAATATTCATTATTTTATTTTTAATTATTTAATTTTTTTAATAAATTAATAAAAATATAGTTATGAACATTTTAAAAATAATTAAAAATTAAATAATTTGTTTTCCTAATTTTTAAGAATCAGAATTTTTCTCTAAAAAATTAAAATAAATAAATAAATACGTTTCATGAATTTCTTAGAATATGTATTCTAAATGCTTGAATATATATTCTGATTCTCCTTGAACAAGAACAAATATCTAGAATACGTATTCAAAATTTTCTAGAATCTAAATTCTAAATATTTTAGAATATGTATTCTAAAATATATGTTTTGAAATTTTTAGAACAAGAACAAGTGTCAGAATATGTAATCTAAACAATTTATATCACAAGAATACGTATTATAAAAAAATTAGAAGATTTATTAACCTACTTAAAACATCTTAAAATTAAAATATGTCTATTATAAATTTTTTTAGTTGTTATATATATAGATGTTTATAAATTTTTATAAAAAAAATTAGTTTATCTTATAGTAAGGGTAATTTAAGAAAATTATATTTTTCAAAAAAAAAATATAATTGGACAAATGTTTTGATAGATATCCTCTATATCCAATTATCCCAAAATAAAAATATAAAGAAACGGTAACGTTTTTGACCGTTGGCTATATTCCATTATATTTCAACCATTGACTAAGAAAAAGCTACTAAAGTTTTACTTTTCGACAAGAAAGTTTCAAAAAGAGAGAAGCTAAGTATAAGAGAAAACGAAGAAGAAGAAAAGAGACGAGACGATTTGTTGTTATTAGATTCAACGCCGATCGAAATCTCCAGGAACTGCACGGCGCATTACTCCCACTCCTACTCCGTTAGACGTTGAGAAACCGTTACCTAACGGATATTCGTTTTCCGGTGGTTTCCTAACGGATCCGGTAAGTATTTGGGAAGGATGGTTGTATGTATGAAGATGAGTGGAAACGTGGCAAAGCTAATGGTAAAAGCAAGTTTTCATGGCCGAGTGGAGCGACTTATGAAGGCAAGTTTAAATCTGGAAAGATGAAAGGTTTTGGAACTTTTATTGGATCTGATGGTCGAGGCTCATGGTTGTTGATCGGAAACATGGTCATGGTCAGAAGACATATGCTAATGGAGATTACTATGAAGGTACATGGCGATGGCGGCGTAATCCTCAAATTGTAACATGGAATCAGGTACTTTTTCTTTGACCTTTGATAATCTTTAAGTAATGTTGAGTTTCTGGATTTGTGTTCTATCTTATGTGTGATGTTTTAGGTATTTTGTTGGCAAATATGTTTTAGTTGTTTGAGATCTTAAACAGAGTGATTTTTAGTGTAAGAGTTGAGAAATTACAATCATATGTTATCTTTAGGTTTTTACGTTTGCAGAATTCAGTTAGGAAGATGAAATTGGTTTATGATTTTAGACTAATTACTCTTTAAACTAGTTTAATTGGTATATGTATGTTTGGATTCACTTTAGTATATTATTATATATTAAAATTAGCTTTTCTTGTAGTTTATTATTGAATAATTTTTTCTTTTCTTTGTTGTATTATTAGTTATTACAAGACTTAAAGTGTAATGTTTTGAGTGAATCAATATTTTTGTTAAGCAGAGAAAAGAGAGTGGAGAATGAGAAAGTGAGATAGGAGGATCTACGACAAAGACAGAAGCCCAATAGAGCTGAAGCCCACGAAGGATCTACGACAAAGACAGAAGCCCAGTAATGCTGAAGCACAAGAAGAAAGTGTTCGACAAGGCTGTTCGTCCAATGGAGGTTTTTTTTTTTTAAATTTCTTTAAGCTTTTAATTTGGATGCTAAATTCAGTAATTGATTTGAGAACTAACCGAACTTAGGATCCTGTCAATTGGCATGTCATTTGATTGTAAGAGATTCAATAGTTCAATTTGATTTTTCATCATTTTTTGAATTTACTATTTGAATTTTAAGAAAAAAAGATTTAGAATAAATTTTTTTTTTATATATAGGTTTAGCAATTAAATTTTTAAAATAATTTTAGTTTTTATTTTGATTTTATGTATTTTTATTAAAGTTTTTGTTTGTAATATTTTCATAATTCATGAACAATTTTAGTAAAGATCAATAAAAGTTTAGTCTTTTAAATGCTCAAAAAATAGTAGACAAAATATAAAATAATTTAAACAAAAAAATATGAATGTACATTAAAAACATTATTTTAAAAATTCTTCCAAAAAAGATTTCACAATTCGTTTGATTCCATATTTTAAACGAAGTTTTAAAATCAATCTAAATTATTGAAAATCTAATATACAAAAAGAAAATCGATTCTACAAAATAGTAACAAAAACGCATAATATTATTGGTTTAGAAAAGTCTCACACAACACTTACGTTTTAAAAGGCTTATATTTTTTTGTATCTATTTAAAATTATAAATATTTCTCATATATAAAAAACAAAATCTAGTTCAATTTATTAAAAATCTATATTAATTTGATTACTTAATTTAAATATATATATATATAAATCAATAAAACAGAACTACAACTGTCTACAGGAAAAAAACTAAATCATTAAACAGTAAGCAAATCTAATTTTTATTCAAAAACAATCTAATAAGAAACAAATGTAACCAAAAAGTTCTCCACTATGAATTTTAAGTTAACACATAATAAAATTTTGTCACCAAAATATATATATATCTTGAAGTAAGTAGTACTATAATTATTTTGGTGTTTAAAAGAAAATGAAGATATATAAAATTATATGTTAAGAAACATGACAATGTAAAGTAGGATTCAAGTTTAAGCTAATGCATTGATTGAATGGTAGTTTATTAATTTTCCTTTATTTGGGGACTCTGTTCTCATAATTGATAATTGCTTTCATAATTAGTAACCTTGTTTTCATTTAAGAAAATGATATATTCCATGCTTATATGCATAAAATAAACTGAGTCCTCAAAAGAGTTCAATACACTTATAACAGTGGTCAACCTAAACTGAATTGTTAATTATTATAAATTTATAATGCAATTGTTCTGTGTGTGTGTTTTTTTCCTTTGTCTGTGTTAAGACGTTAGAGTTACACTAACGATATATAATTTGGTTTAGCTGACATGTCTTTAATATTTTCATAAATTATAACTTATATTTTTTATATATTTTTCTGTCGTTCAAAGATTTTGTTGTATACTTGTGATTTTTTATTTTTTTATTTTATAGTCTAAAAAAGAATTCACTGATTGGTTGTCCACTCTGGAATATAAATGATTTATGATCCAAATTTCAACTTTTCAACTCTATCACTTAAGTAACAATCTTATCTTGAAAAAAAATTCATAGTTTGTTTATAAAATAATGATTGTTTCTTTATTGAAGAGTAAAATCTGGCGACAAATATGTATAGAATATATGTAATATATAATGATTTTCATAAAGTATGATACAATATAATATGAGAATATATGAAAAACTTATGACATGAGTGTAATTCGAGAAGTTAAATCACGACACACGTTTATATCATTAATTAAAAACCATAAAATTTAGAGATAAAGAAGTGTAAATTTTTCTTCATTACAATAATTTGATTTCTTCAAGTATACGTGTTGGTGTGTGAGAGGTGGTTGTGTAAAGCCGAAGCAAAATCTCTATCTCAGCTAAGCCTTAATATAAATTATAAATCAAACAAAAAGGTTATGACAGATGTCAATTCACTATTAAACAAAAAATATATATATATATATATATATATATGNTTCGTCAATGACATATCAACTAACATTTCTTCATGTGGTAAAATTAGTTATATACAAATATATATACATTTGTTGTTGGTGTATTTTATTAATTACTTCAAACAATATATGCCGACAATAAATATATTAAAATAATTTGAAAAAGAACCGGATTCATATGTTTTTAATGTTTTGAAACAAAGCAACATACCTTATATTATATTATAGAATATAAAATAATACTATAATTAAGGAATATACAAATTAAAAAGGAACAAGTGCAATCGTTTCTCTTCCCATAATTGTAAGCAAACTATAAAACCATCCCTTTCATTATCATCATTCTTCTCCCTTCATCAAGTCTTCTCTCTAGACTCTATTATAAAACAAACTTCACTCGTTCACATCAATCGATCCTTGATAAAGACAAACACATAATGAGGAAACCAGAGGTAGCCACTCATCAAGTAAAGAAGATGAAGAAAGGACTTTGGTCTCCAGAGGAAGACACAAAGCTAATGCAATACATGTTAAGCAATGGACAAGGATGTTGGAGTGATGTAGCTAAAAACGCAGGACTTCAAAGATGTGGCAAAAGCTGTCGTCTACGTTGGATCAATTATCTTCGACCTGATCTTAAACGTGGTGCTTTCTCTCCTCAAGAAGAGGAACTTATCATTCGTTTTCATTCAATTCTTGGCAACAGGTTTATATTCTTACCATCATGTTAGTTTTACATTATAACAACTTCAACTATTATATATATACATAGCTAACTAGTGGATTAATATGTAAACAAACTAGTATAGGTCATGAATCTTGTTTTTAAATTGTCTAGCTTTTTAACTATACATCGTAAAATGTATAGTTAAATACTTCCACTGGTATGATAGAGTTTGGTTAGAATTTTCATTGTCATGAGTGCTTGTTTTGTGTAGAAAAATGACCAAAAGATAAAGTTTATAATAATAATAGTAACAATGGAAAATAGAAGCAAACAAACAAATTAAGCATGAGTACATTCACATCTTGCAATATGAGTGGTGAAAGTTCGTTAATCGTGTAAAAAAAAGTTCGTTAATTGTGGTTGTTAAGACATAAGTGTGTCTTATGATCCTATCTAACAACAAACACTTGTTTTAGTGAAAGTGGCTTTTATCTCTTCTCACCAGCTTTTCCTCTATTATTTAGGGTTTTACTTCAACTTTCATCCTTTTTATTATACATTTTTTCCCTGTCTAGTATTTTATATAGACACATTAAATATCAAAGTTGTATCAGATATTTCTGGGTCCTAGTAAATAAATGAGGCCTATAATATATATATATATATATATAACAAAAAATAAACATAGTTTTCTATATAAAATAATATTCTATATCAAAATTCAAATTATCTAAATATAATTCAAAAAATAATTTATTATTTAATTTTTTATAGTTTTATGTGAAAAAGTATATACAAATATATAAAAGTATATAAACATATATAAATATTTAAACAGGAAGATAAACTTTTGTAAATATTTTCTATAAATTAATATATATATATATATATATATTAAAAAACATGCAGTGTATAGTGTATACAATAACCTTGATTTGCTTATTTTGATTATATTATATTTAAATAGTTGTATTGCCTTTTTTATATATAAATTATTGCCTTATCAAACATATAAAACATGAAAGGTCAGCTTCTAATCCCCATGCAAAACATTCACTCATATAGAAACCATGCACTTGTATAAGTTTTACATAACATCATCTCATTAAACTACTCTACTTCTTGTTCATCATAGGTGGTCTCAGATTGCAACAAGATTACCTGGTCGGACCGACAACGAGATCAAGAATTTTTGGAACTCTACTATCAAGAAAAGGCTAAAGAAGTTGTCTGATACATCCAACCTCATCAACAACTCATCCTCATCACCCAACGCAAGTGACTCTTCTTCTAATTCCTCCTCTTCTTTGGAGTTTAAAGACATTATAGGAAGCTTCATGTCTTTACAAGAACAAGGATTCGTCAACCCTTCTTTGAACCACATACCAACCACCAATACATTTACAGATCAGCCATACATGATTAGCCACCCTAACAATGACGATTTTACCCCTTATACAGATGGTTTATATGGAGTAAACACAGGGGTACAAGGGGAACTCTTCTTTCCACCTTTGGAATGTGAAGAAAGTGATTGGTACAAGGCAGATATAAACAACCACTTAGACGAGATGAACACTAATGGAGCTGGAAAGGCACATGAGAGTATGAGAATGGAAGATTATTGGGACCTTGACCAGTTGATGAACGTTGAGGTTCCTTCGTTTTACTTCAACTTCAAACAAAGCATATAAAATTTTATTTTTCTTATTTTTACACATAAATACATTGTTATTGATATATAGATGAAAGCTAGAGAGCTTTTGTATACCAAATAATTTTTTCTTAATATGTGTATACTCCTTAATAAAAGAAGAAATAAACACATTACACATACCATTCATATTATAACATGTGCATACATTTGAAGGATTTTGTCTTTTTGGGTTAATTAACATTTAAATTAAGTAATATACTATTCTGTTGCAGTTAATTCATTGGTCATATGGTTTTTTTATTTTTAAAAATAAAATTTAAATTAATAGTATATATTTTGTTTGTTTGTTGTCACTTTTGATCGATCTAAAAAGACCACATGGCTTTTCGATAATATTTGGGCCAATAGATGAGGTGACCCACCAAAGACGGAGATCTTAATTTTCAACCTTACACGATCACACTCTCAGCTCATTACCGTATCTGATTCACTCAACTCTGTCCGTATATTCTATTTTATTTAACCACCGTCCGATTCTCATCTAACGGTCATATTTTAAGTCTCTTGTACTCTTCTCTTTCCTCTTATTACTTCATCAATCATCATCCTTACTCTCGCCGACGCTACAACAATGGCGTCTCTTGCTCTTTCTGGTTCCTGCTCTCTCGCTTTTCCTCTCAAACCTCGATCTCTTCTTCTCCCTCGTCCTTCTTCTTCTTCTTCTCTCAATCTGTCGAAACCTCTCCGATCGATTGATTCTCGCTTCTCCTTAGTCAAATCTCCACTTCCCGTCGCTCTCAACCGGAGATCAACTCAAGTTAATGCTTCTTCCGCCGCTTCTGCTTCATCCTCTCCGTCTCCTCCCGTTGTCCCAGCCCCGGCGCCATGGCAAGGAGCTGCGATTAAGCCGCTTATCGCATCGATTGCAACCGGTTTAATTCTCTGGTTCGTTCCGGTTCCTGAAGGAGTCACTCGAAACGCGTGGCAGCTACTCGCGATCTTCCTCGCCACGATCGTAGGGATCATCACGCAACCGCTTCCTCTCGGTGCTGTAGCTCTACTGGGATTAGGAGCTTCGGTTCTCACCAAAACCCTAACATTCGCAGCTGCCTTCTCCGCTTTCGGAGATCCAATCCCATGGCTCATTGCTCTCGCTTTCTTCTTCGCTCGTGGTTTCATCAAAACCGGTCTTGGTAACCGTGTAGCTTACCAATTCGTTAAACTCTTTGGAAGCTCATCCCTTGGACTCGGTTACAGTCTTGTCTTCAGTGAAGCTCTCTTAGCTCCAGCGATTCCTTCTGTCTCAGCTCGTGCCGGTGGAATCTTTCTTCCACTTGTGAAATCTCTCTGCGTTGCTTGTGGTAGCAACGTTGGTGATGGAACTGAGCATCGTCTTGGATCGTGGCTAATGCTTACTTGTTTCCAGACTTCTGTGATCTCTTCTGCTATGTTCTTGACGGCTATGGCAGCGAATCCTTTGAGTGCTAATTTAGCTTTCAATACGATAAAGCAGACGATTGGATGGACTGATTGGGCTAAAGCTGCCATTGTTCCTGGACTTGTGTCGTTGATTGTAGTCCCGGCGCTTTTGTATGTTATCTATCCTCCTACAGTGAAAAGCAGCCCTGATGCACCTAAGCTGGCTCAAGAAAAGCTTGACAAGATGGGACCTATGTCTAAGAACGAGTTGATTATGGCTGCTACTTTGTTTCTCACGGTAATGGCTGCTTCTGCTTCATTGGCTCTCTTCTAATTGTTTCTTATGAAATGATTTGCTTTTTCAATATATGACACTGTACATAGCAAATCTAGTCACTTTTAGCCTGAGTTTGATAAAATGTGCTTCAGTATTTGGACAAGGAGAGACTTTTAGCTGTTATGACTCCTTAGGTTGTAGTTTGAGTCAAATGTTCTGATTTGGTGTTCTATTATGAGAGACGAGATTTTCCTTGTCTAAAACAAGTTTGTCTCATTGACACAGGTTGGTCTCTGGATTTTTGGAGCTAAGTTGAGTGTAGATGCAGTGACTGCAGCTATTCTTGGATTATCAGTCCTTCTTGTGACAGGTGTTGTAACATGGAAAGAGTGCTTAGCTGAGTCAGTCGCATGGGACACACTCACTTGGTTCGCTGCTCTCATTGCAATGGCTGGTTATCTAAACAAATATGGTCTCATTGAGTGGTTTAGCCAGACCGTAGTCAAGGTTTGTTCTTGATTACAGTTAATGTAGTGTTAAGGTTTGGTCTCTATGCTAATGAAATGTTTGGGTTTGATTGTAGTTTGTGGGAGGATTAGGTTTGTCATGGCAACTATCTTTCGGAATCCTCGTCCTCTTGTATTTCTACACTCATTACTTCTTTGCGAGTGGAGCCGCTCACATTGGAGCCATGTTCACAGCCTTTTTATCAGTCTCAACAGCTTTAGGAACTCCTCCTTACTTTGCAGCCTTGGTTCTTGCATTCCTTTCAAACTTGATGGGAGGATTAACTCACTATGGTATCGGATCTGCGCCGATCTTCTATGGAGCTAACTATGTGCCTTTAGCTAAATGGTGGGGCTATGGATTCTTGATTTCAATAGTCAATATTGTTATCTGGCTTGGTATAGGTGGTGTCTGGTGGAAGTTCATTGGCTTGTGGTGAGAAGTGAGAACCATTGGCTTTGAGAAAAGATTATTTAAAGATTTTTTTCTGCAATTTTTATTCACACTTGCACATTTTGAGATGTAAGCAAACTTAAGAAATTTTGTTTGATTTTTAACTTTACTTTTGAGTTTTAAATGTATAATTTTTTTGTGGTTTGGTCATAGTGAAAAGAATTGGATCCATAGTAACAGAGTGAATTTAAAAGTATATATTATACACTGAATTGAATCCATAGTACAGAGTGAATTTAAAAGTATATATTATAGACTTTTTAAGTATATTATATGGTTTTGTCATGGAAAGTTACATTTAATCACAGATTTCAAAAATGTCAGCAATATAAAATATTCCTTTTTTCTTAATTCAGCAACGGGAAGACCAGGAAAGTAAATGAATAAAAAAAAAAAAAATTAAAATAAAGTGTTGTCGTTCTTTGAATCTACACAAAAGATAGGTGAAGAAGAAGAAGAGAGGTCAATTTGTGTGTGTTTCTTATATGAAGAAGAGAGAGAAAGAAGTAGACTTTTACTCTTCTTCTTCTTCCTCCTCCTTTCTCTCTCTCTCTCCATATCTCTTTTTGCTTTACCTGATTATACCCATGAAGTGTTTCTCCCCTTAGTTACGTTTGAGGTCTGTGTTTTTTCCACATATCTCTTTTTTTATTAGCTAGGGTTTGCTTATATGTGTTTTGAATATTATTAGGGTTCTATTTGATTTTGCTACCTCTTAATTGGATTAAGAAACTATTGTCACCTTGAAGATTAGTGCTTGAAGTTTTGAACTTTTTGGGTCTTTTTTTCAGGGTTCTTGAGATTTTTAGATGGGTAACTGTTGTGGCACTCCAAGTTCGGCTACTAGAGATAGTAAACAAGGGAAACCAACCAAGAACAGAAACAATCCTTTTTACAGTAATGAATACACTGCTGATAGATCTGGAGCTGGCTTTAAGCTCTCTGTACTTAAAGATCCTACAGGACATGATATATCCTTACAGTATGATCTAGGACGTGAGGTTGGTCGAGGCGAGTTTGGTATAACTTATTTATGTACTGAAAAGGAAACAGGTGAGAAGTATGCGTGCAAGTCTATATCTAAGAAGAAGCTTAGAACAGCTGTGGATATAGAAGATGTGAGGAGGGAGGTTGAGATAATGAAGCATATGCCTAAACACCCTAATATTGTATCTTTGAAGGATGCTTTTGAGGATGATGATGCTGTGCATATAGTTATGGAGTTATGTGAAGGAGGTGAACTGTTTGATCGGATTGTCGCAAGAGGGCATTACACTGAGCGTGCTGCTGCTTCTGTTATGAAGACTATTGTTGAAGTTGTTCAGGTGATTATAGCTGTGTTTACGATGTCTTAGATTCCTAATTTGGTTTGTTTACACATACCTGGTTTGTGTTTATAGATATGCCATAAGCAAGGAGTGATGCATCGGGATCTTAAACCAGAGAACTTTCTTTTTGCAAATAAGAAAGAGACTTCAGCACTTAAGGCCATTGATTTTGGATTATCTGTATTCTTTAAACCTGGTACATATATAGTATCAAATTTTGATGAGTATTCATGGAGCACAGTTATAGTGTTGTATCTTTACATTACCTTATTTTGCTATACTATAATAGGTGAGCAGTTTAATGAGATTGTTGGAAGTCCTTATTACATGGCACCTGAGGTACTACGACGAAACTATGGACCTGAGATAGATGTCTGGAGCGCAGGAGTCATTCTCTATATCCTTCTCTGTGGTGTCCCGCCATTTTGGGCCGGTTTGTTTATGCTTCACCTTATCTCTCTGTGATTATTCACTCGAGATCTCTTTCTGACGTTTTTTCTTATTCTTTTTGGCACAGAAACTGAACAAGGGGTGGCTCAAGCGATTATTAGGTCAGTAATAGACTTCAAGAGAGATCCATGGCCAAGAGTTTCTGATGGCGCCAAAGACCTTGTGAGGAAGATGCTTGAACCTGATCCCAAAAAACGGCTTTCTGCTGCTCAAGTCCTTGGTATGCTTCTTTGTTTAGCAGCGATGAGGGATACTTTGTAATCATATGCTTATAAAGAAATGTTCTATTTGCAGAACATTCTTGGATACTGAATGCGAAGAGGGCTCCAAATGTTTCTCTTGGGGAGACTGTGAAAGCAAGACTCAAACAGTTTTCTGTTATGAATAAGCTCAAGAAACGAGCTCTAAGAGTATTGGTTCTATTAACCCATGCCATTTATCTTCATTCTGAATCAAAAGCAAACAAAATAAATGTAAACTCTCTTCTAGGTGATAGCTGAACACTTATCAGTGGAGGAAGCAGCTGGAATAAAAGAGGCATTTGAAATGATGGATGTAAACAAGAGAGGCAAGATAAACCTCGAAGAGCTAAAGTATGGACTTCAAAAAGCTGGACAACAGATTGCTGATGCTGATCTTCAGATTCTTATGGAAGCTGTATGAAATCTTTCAACAGATAAGCTTGAAACAAGTGTTATAATCACTTCTTGGAATTGAAACTTTTGTTTTCACCTTGCAGACTGATGTTGATGGAGATGGGACATTAAACTACAGTGAGTTTGTGGCTGTTTCGGTTCACCTTAAGAAGATGGCTAATGATGAACACTTACATAAAGCTTTTAACTTCTTTGATCAAAACCAAAGTGGTTACATAGAGATTGAAGAACTTCGTGAAGCCTTAAACGATGAATTGGATGATACTAGTAGTGAAGAAGTTATAGCTGCAATCATGCAAGATGTTGATACTGACAAGGTAACCACAGAGAAAGAAAAAAAGATAAGATCTTTTTGAAAAGGGTTTAAGTATTGTACATTCTTGAAATCTCTACTCATATGTTTGATATCTTTGTTTTGGTGTGATCAGGACGGGCGTATAAGCTATGAAGAGTTTGCTGCAATGATGAAAGCTGGTACAGATTGGAGAAAAGCTTCGAGACAGTATTCACGTGAAAGATTCAATAGTTTGAGTCTCAAGTTAATGAGAGATGGTTCATTGCAATTAGCTGGAGAGAGTTAAAGACTGTGAAGCAAAAACCCATAAGACTATGTTATGTTCTATAAGCATTTAACCACAAGAGTGATAGAGGGAGTGAGATTTGGAGTTGTAGGGTTTTCAATTGTTTGAGAGTTTCTTCCTTTTGATAGTAGTCATGTGATGATGTCGACAAGTTTCTTAGTTTCCAAAGACGAGTTAACTTGTACTTCTTATATTGCTTTTTAATGTATTTTCAAAATGGGCTGAGTTGGGCCTTGATTGTTTAACATTCTTAGCCTAATCTCAAAACCGGTTTTTAGATTATTAATTGTTGGTTTAGAAATGTTTGAGGTTAAACCGGTTTGATTGTTGCGATGGTCTCTGTTCTTTTTCAGGACAAATCACTCCACTGATTTAAGTTTGTATCTTTTTTACTTTTTCTTCATCTTCCTAATATCAGAGACACAGAACAAAATCAATTTTAAGGATTTGATTTGATTCGAAAAATAAAAGATTAAACTTTGGCTTAACCCTTCTCAGCTATTTGATCAAAATGATATTTTTTTGATAATTTGATTTAAGTTTTTTAGGGGTTTATTGCAATTGATGATGATTAGCATCTTACCCTATATTCAGATGAAAACTTATTACTTTCCTCACTTGTTTCAGATCTTATTAATCATCATTGAAATTTTGGGTCTTGATGATGAAGTTTTGTGGAGTGTTCTTAGTGATCTTTGATCCCACTTACTCTACCTGTTCTACTGGTTTCTGTCTATTTTCATTGGCTTAACATGAAGCTATTCAAGCATGCATGATACACATCAAGTACCAACATCTTACTCCTAGGTATTGAGTTCCAATCTTTTTGGTTTCTTTCTATACATTACTGGCTTTTGAAGTAATGGAGAGTGAAGAGGAGATACTGGAATCAGTGGAGGATGATAAGAAGAGACAAATAAACGACAAGAGTGAAGTTGAGAAAGAAGATAAAAGTTAAAAACAAGGTTGGTTCATGGTCATGTCATCATGTCATGTGCCTAAAGGTTGAAGTTTTGTAAGGACTAATTTGTCTCATATTGGTGAGTGGTTGATTAATCTATGAAGTAGTTTGCAAGTGCATATGTATTGTGTCCTTATTGGATCCATGTGAGTGTGTATCTCCAACTTATATTATACTATATATACACATAATATAGTATAAGTATATTTATCTCCTTTAATTTTTCTGGTCCAATGATTCTAAAGTATTGTCAAAAGTTTACCTCATAGTATTTATAAACAATCACTATGTTTTTAAATTATATATATGGATTTTAAGATAACATAATTTACCTCATGTGTTTTAATTATTTGTATTTTTTTTACTTGTAAATTTATAAAAACTCACATATTTGATTTTAGTCTAAAAATAAATAACATAAGATTTAAACTGATATTTATGAATTATTAAACCAATAATATGATAAGAATTTTAAAATCAATGATACAATAAAATATGATTTTATTTACAAATCAAAATTCATTAAAATCTACTTATGATCTAATAATATATCCATCATTTCGATCATCAAAACAAACATTATAAAAAATGTTAAAAATTCTCCTATACATCTGTTGTTATTATTATTACTAAAATTTGATAAAAAACAGTCACACATGAAAATTCCTAAATTATTTATTCAATTTTTTTATCTATCAATTAATCATTATTCATACAAAAAATAAAACGTTACGGTCCATACGGAGCAATGAAAATAAATGAGTTCTCGTGAGATAGAATACACGCGCGCGCGTGTAAAACTTCGTCTGACAAAATAAAGACTCTCTTAAAAGTTGGCAACCATACACACGCGCTCTCTCTATCTATCTGACACTGATTTAACAGTACATATAGATTTTATAATAATCTAAATATTTATTTTCTTAAATTTTTACCTTTTTTTCCCTTAAAAACAAATATAATTTCACATCATTGAAAAAGGCAACACAATTTTTCATCTAAGCATTATTAACAATTTAATAGGGAATACACTTTTCAATTTATTATTTACATTTTTTAGTAAATTGCTTTTGACTAAGAAACTAATAAAACGTGTGGCTTTCCAGTTTCGGATATTATGGTGTCAATAATTAATAATATTATAACTTTATTGATTTAATTTAATTATAGAAGACGTAAAACAATTAATGTCTAACCTAATTAAAACTCTATAGTACATGACTCGTCAAACCTATATATTAAGAAAAAACAATCCATATTTTGCAAAACAAAATCTGTATAAAATAAGCAAGAGCATCAAAATTGTCTAATAATAAATTCGAATATTAAATTAAAATTACAGTTTTCTATAAAGTTGAATATTATTAAAAGAAGAACATTTCCCCAAGTGGTTTTACCAATAAGGAGAGAGCAACAACTGGAGAACGATAAAGATTGGAGTGACTGAGTAAGAGAAGAGACTGAGATTCAAAAATAATAATTATTCAAAACAGAAACTTGCGAAGAGGAAGGAAGGAAGGAGGATCTTCATCTCTTCTTATCTTTCCTTTTTTTCGAATTTTGTTTTTAAATCTGTAATATTTCAAAACCCTACCTTTGAACTAAGAGTAAAAAAAAACTGAAACCTTTTTTTCCATGGATTCTGATGACCCGACAGCTTTGCTTTTAACGAAAATTCGAAGCTTGGAGCCAGATTATGCTCCTAAGATTATTGGGTTTTTGCTTATACAAGATTTTGGTGATAGAGAGTTGATGAATCTAGCTCGTGGACCTGAATCAACTTTGCAGAGTTTGATACTCGAAGTGAAAACTCAGTTAGGAATTTTCACGAACAACTTGTCTTCACCTTCTACTACTCCTTCTCCTTTGAATCTTATTTCTCGACTACCCATTAATGGAAGAGTCTCTCACTCTAATGGGTTTATGGATTACAGTAGAAACTCTTCTTCTTCTTTCGTCTCTCCTTGGTCACTCAACAATGGAAACAACACTCACATTTCTCTTAAACAATCTTCTCTTCTTTCACCGCTCGACGGTGTTCGTACTCCATCGATTTCTATGCCCTTGAGCTATATTCACAACAATAGAGTTTCTGCTACTGATTCTGGTCCTGACGCTACTGATTTACTTGATGATCAGCAGCTTAATGATTGTCTTTCATTTCTCGATGATTCTTATCCAAAAAATGAGAATTTTTTGGATCCTACGATTCCTTTGGACTACTGTGTAGACAACAATGGTGAAACCCATCTGCATAAGAGGAGTTTCTCGGCAGATTCGTCTTTTGGGTCCGGAGATGATGGTGGATTCAAACCATGTGCGTATTTTAGTCGAGGTTTGTGTAAGAACGGAGACAGCTGCAAGTTTATTCATGGTGTGTATCCTGACAATGTTGATGGTAACGGCATTGTCGCTGATCCGCCTAGAAAAATTGAAAACTTTGTTAAGCAGCATGAAGAGATGATGAGGATTAAATTGGCGTATCAGCAGCAGAGGCTGGCTTCTCAAATCCTAGGTAGGCCTCATCAGTTGCCATACGATAAAAGAATGGACTTTATCTTGCATCAACATGCCCATAGGTAAATATTGATTCTGTTTTGTCTAACTATTGTTGCATGAGACTCCAGTTGTTAAGTTTTGTGCTTTCTCAGGGATGGTGCATTACCTTTTGATGATGAAAGGTACTGGAGTAGCAGCCCAGGAAGGCTTGAGAGGATGGAACTAATGGCAATGCATTTTGGTGATTTGTCAAACTCAGCATCTAGACAGATTTACTTGACATTCCCAGCTGAAAGCACTTTTAAGGATGAGGATGTTGCAACTTACTTCAGGTAAACTATTTCTGTCATACAAGTGTTGAATAAAAATGATGTTTCTTGAAGATTTATATGAGAAAAAACATTATTGTTTTGTTTTTTCTATGAAGTCTTTTCGGAACAGTGCAAGATGTGAGGATACCTTATCAGCAGAATCGTATGTTTGGTTTTGTTTCATTTGCCCATCCTGAGACTGTGAAGGCTGTACTATCAAGAGGGAATCCACATTTCATTTGCGATTCTCGTGTTCTTGTCAAACCTTACAAAGAAAAGGGCAAAGTCTTGGACAAGTATGTTGTTCTTTTTTCATTCTCTTCTATATTTCTTCATTGGGGTTAATGTGTCATTGTAAATGACACTGATAACAGGAAGCAGCAACATCTTCTACAGCAGATTGAGCGGGGAAATTACTCTCCATGCTCCAGTCCATCTGGGATTGATCCTAGAGAACAATCTGATTTTAACCTTGGTTAGTATCCTTGTTTATTCATTTTCATAGACCAGTTTAGATTTTTTTATATTTACATTGTCTTTATTTGTTGTTAACTAACTTGTTATGTTCTTATGTGGTAGGTTCGAAGATCTTCTATGAAAGACGAGTGATGATGAGAAGAGAAATGGAGCAGGCTGATCTGTTGAGAGCTATTGAACTTGAAAGGAGACGCTTCATTAATTTGCAGCTTCCTGAGTTAAAGAATAGTAGTATTATAGAGAATCATCACCGTAGCTTTTCTATGGGGTCTCCTGGTTATTTTTCATCTGCCAGCAATCAAAGACCTGATTTTCAATCTGAACTCTTAGGTGCAGCAGATACATTAGAAGGTTGGTGAATTGAACAATGCTATTTTCGAATGTCCTTGCTGTTCAATTGTCACTCAGGACTCTATGTTGTTGCTTTGTCTTGTGGCAGTAGTTGATGATGCCTCAGAGCTGAATCCTTACCCACTAATCAACCCAAGAAGTACTAACAATAACTACTTAAATGGTGTGAAAGAAGGGACTAACAAGAGTGAGATGCTTGGACCTGACACTGGAAGCACTATTAAGCTTGTTCTTCCTAGTAACCTCTTCCCTTCTGCAACAGCTACCAGTGACCACAAAACTGATGACACTGCTGAACCACCAGTCACTACAGATAATCTGATGCAGTAGGGTTAGTACACTCTCTAATCTCATCCACATTGTTCTTTCAAGTTATATATGTATAACTAAACCTCTATTGTGGGCACAGGTTTTTTAATTATGGTTATGATAAGGCTACCCAAGTGTATGTAATAAAGGTAAAGTTTCTGATTGATACTGGAGCTGCTATCTGAATGAGTTTGTATTATCTAACTTTGATTTATTTCCTTGTTTTTGGGTTTGTGCAGAGAAAGTAAAAAGGCATAAACAAGGAAGTAGGATGATGTATATGTATAGGCAGCTAAGTTATATATGCATAAAGAACGTAGGAGAGATGATCATATCTTATGAAGATCTTAAGTTTCCTCAGGTGATAACAATACTACTAACTAAGACATACTTAAAAAGATGAATCTATTTCGAGACTTTCTTCTCTGTTCTTTATCTCTTTACTTCTAGTATCGGTTGCTCTTGTTTGTGTGGGTAATAAACCACAAGAGTCTCTGATGTACCGAGATGAATAGAGGGTTGTAAAACTTTTATATATCATTAAGCCGTTTCTTATACTAAGGGATCTGTGCATTTACATACATTACATCTAAAAATCCAACTTCTTCCATAAAATCAAACTTATCTTGACCAATATCCCATTTTTTGGTCTTCTCATATGAATTTCTCGACAAAAGACGTAAATTGTTATGGATGTAAACCAAATCTTGAGCACGACTTGTAACCCTGGGCATTCGGGTCTTCGGTTCGGTTTCGGTTCGGTTCTTCGGGTTTTTGGTTCTACGTAAATAAGTAACATTCGGGTATTTTAAAAATTCGGTTCGGGTTCGGTTCGGGTT
>KE157828.1:25998-39186 GCA_000411055.1 Leavenworthia alabamica
TACTGTAATGGTAAAGTAGTTTGCTTATACTGTTTTTTCTGTATTTTTAATAAAGATGATCAATATATGTTATTCTTCAACCTTTGTGACATTTGAGTACAATATTGTAGAACTGGAGAACAGGCTTTTATCTCGTTTTGATGCTGCATCACAGCGGAGAGATTTATCCACCATGTCAGAATGTGCTAAGATTTTGTCACAGGTGAATACTTTATTCTGCAGCATGCACCTTTACAATTCAGGAGGAAAACCTGTTTTGTTTTATCTTAGATTCTGAAACGAACAGGCTTTTCTTACATAGCTAGTGGTTACATACCGATTAATTTCTAGATAAGCTGTCACATAAGAAATGGATGTCTAGTTTACTCCTGTATATTCTTCTTGATGCTCAATTTTTTTCCTTGATATTCAGTTTAACAGGGGTACAAGTGCTATGCAACATTACGTGGCAACACGTCCAATGTTTATTGATGTGGAAGTCATGAATTCAGACATTAGGTTGGTGCTTGGTGACCATGGTTCTCAACCTAGTCCTAGCAATGTTGCCCGTGGACTTGCTTCTTTATACAAGGAAATTACAGGTCTGAAGGATTTTCATTGATCTGGATGCAATACATGATACATGCTTCTATGCCAATTCATATCTTTTGTTAATTCTCATGTGTAGACACTGTACGCAAAGAAGCAGCAACCATTACAGCTGTTTTCCCTGCTCCAAATGAAGTCATGGCAATCTTAGTTCAGGTAATTGGCACCGATAATTTGGAGACTGAAACGTATATCTGGCATATGAATAAGCTTTACAATTCTTCCTGTATTTTATGCAGAGAGTTCTGGAGCAGCGTGTCACAGGTATTCTTGACAAAATTTTGGTGAAACCCTCTCTTATGAGTCCACCACCTGTCCAAGAAGGCGGACTGTTACTAGTATGTAGATACCTCCTTATCTATTTTCTTGTCTATCTGCCTAGTAGAAATGGGATAAGAAACTTAACTCTTCATTTTTGTCTTTAGTACCTTAGAATGTTAGCGGTTGCATATGAGAGAACCCAAGAACTTGCTAAAGACCTTCGAGCTGTTGGATGCGGTGACCTGGATGTTGAAGGTCATTTTTGTTTTTTTTCTTGTGATTCTGAGTGACGAAAGTTTTGTTTCGTTATGCACTTTTCGTTGCTAACAAGTCTTTATTTTGACTTGCAGATTTGACAGAATCCTTGTTTTCCTCGCATAAGGAAGAATACCCTGAGCATGAGCAAGCCTCCTTAAAACAACTATACCAAGCAAAGGTTTACTTAGATCTTTTAATTTTTTGACTAAGATTGAAATTATTTTGTCCATTGATGTGAAGTATGTAGATATGTGTGTTTCTCTACAGATGGCCGAATTACGTGCTGAGAACCAGCAAGTCTCTGAGTCATCTGGGACAATAGGACGCTCTAAGGGTGCTTCAATAGCATCTTCTCAGCAGCAGTTATCAGTCACAGTTGTGACAGAGTTTGTTCGATGGAATGAAGAAGCAATAACCAGATGCACACTGTTTTCATCTCAGGTTACCGAACTGATAGTACTCTAGGTTGGATTAGAATTAGGAAAGCAGCTCTGATACCAATTTGATAGGATCCTAGGTCGGATTATATAGAGATAGTTTGATGGTACTTCGTGAGATATCTCCTTACTCCATTCATTTGAGAGAACAGAAATCTTCCTTTATATCAAAATACCTGATACCTTATTAAACATCAAAGCTTCCCTATATATAGGGTACAAACCAAGAAACCCTTAAGGAGAATAAGGAAAACATGCTCTAATACATCCCATAAAACCCTACTAAATAGAATAGAAATATCTTTCTAATTATACTGTGTATTAAGTCAGTGTATTCACGAAACAATAAAGAGAATTTTTCCAAAATAAGTTAGTTGCTGTGTAATTTGGAAAAGATGTAGGGATAGGATATTAACAGAGAAATAATCGTAAGTATGATTTTGTTAGAAATATACCAAAGCCAACAGTATGTAAACTAGAGTATTTGGGATCGTATATCTGATCTATATATTTATTTCTTTGTGCAGCCAGCCACACTTGCCACCAACGTTAAAGCCATATTTACTTGCTTGCTAGACCAGGTATGCTGTTCAAAGATCCTAGAATCATTTATATCCATTGTGCTGCTGCAATGATGAGTTCTTGCAGGTGAGCGTATACATAACTGAGGGACTGGAACGGGCACGGGATGGCCTGACTGAAGCCGCAGCATTGAGGGAGAGATTTGTTTTGGGCACAAGCGTTAGCAGGAGAGTAGCTGCAGCAGCTGCTTCTGCTGTAATTTCTTTCACCCTATTTGAAGTGTTCATTGTTTCAATTTTAGATGGAGTTACTTATAATTTCTATGATTATTTCTCAGGCAGAAGCTGCTGCTGCTGCTGGTGAAAGTAGCTTTAAATCCTTCATGGTTGCTGTGCAACGTTGCGGTAGCAGTGTTGCTATAGTTCAGCAGGCATGTTGGTTACTTTTATGGTTATCAGTTTGTTTCAATTATTTCATATGAAAAGGCTTCTCCTACTCAACGATTGGAATATTCAAACAGTTTGATCTTTTACTGTGGAAATTTTATACTTTGAGTCATATGCTAATCTTAAAATTCTCTCTTCCAGTATTTTGCAAATTCTATATCTCGGCTTCTCCTGCCAGTGGATGGTGCACATGCTGCTTCATGTGAAGAAATGTCAACTGCTCTGTCTAAAGCAGAGGCAGCTGCTTATAAGGGACTTCAACAGTGCATTGAAACAGTGACAGCTGAGGTTAGTTGCTTTTTATGCAATCTACAGGTATAGGAGTCAAGGGTAAAATTCTGTTTCGACTCATTCTAAAGACGCTAAATATTGTCTTTTCAGGTTGATAGGCTACTTTCATCTGAGCAGAAGCCTACTGATTACAAATCACCTGATGATGGAATTGCTCCTGACCACCGGCCAACAAATGCCTGCACAAGGTTGGTCTAACTGAAACTCTACCTTCCAGTAATTGGTTGGAAAAGCTAGAAACGACCGTTTTACATGATATAAATTGCTCTCTCTCTCTCTCTCTAGGGTTGTGGCTTATCTTTCCCGGGTGCTTGAGTCAGCCTTCACTGCCTTGGAAGGTCTTAATAAGCAAGCCTTCCTGACTGAACTGGTATGATTTATATCACCAAAGATCTCATTAAGCCTACTACTTACTATTTTATTTGTTCTAAATGCTTACTGTCCCTCATCGTTTCTATTTATTATTACTTGGTCCAGTGATAGACTTTAGAAAGAAAAAATATTCTAAATGCTTATTCTCCCTGATAGTTAGTTTACTTGCTGTCTGATATCTTCGATTTCGCCATGTAATGCTAGCTTCTTGCCTATGGACAGCAGCCCAGCATTGTAACGATTAAATAATCCAATTAAAAATCCACTCAAACTTTTTTTGCCACTACTGTCATGGCTTCAAATTAGTAGCTGAAAAGAATTTTCTTTTTTTTTTTGCGTCATATGAATGATGATTTATTCAAGAAGGATGAGGATTGAAATTGAAATTTCTTTATTATTTTCAGGGAAATAGATTCGAAAAGTTATTATTAACTCACTGGCAGAAGTTCACTTTCAACCCCAGGTATGAGCTTAGTTCTTTGCTTTTTTTCTCTTTACCTTTTTTCTAAAATCACATCTGCAAGCATAGGAACGAATGAAAAAAGATATTGTAGCTCTTGGTATAAATTTTTTACTAGATAAAATCAAAGTATTGACCACAATAATTAACAGAACCAATGCGAGATTATGTCTGTGTGAATATATATAAATCTTGGCTATGTTTGGTGATATTTTAACACTTGGTTGACAGTGGAGGACTTAGGTTGAAGCGTGACATAAACGAGTATGTAGATTTTGTTAAAACCTTTGGTGCTCCATCTGTGGATGAGAAATTTGAGCTTCTGGGAATGTAAGAACATTATTGATTTGAGCCTGCCATATGTTATTGATAATGTCCCTAGACTTAGTATTATTATTGCTAAATAACTTGTTGTATCATATTTATGTTGAGTGTAGACTGGCGAATGTTTTCATCGTTGCTCCAGAAAGTCTATCTACTTTGTTTGAGGGTAGTCCAAGCATTCGCAAAGACGCCCAAAGGTAATAGAAATGGATTATATTATTAGAAATTGAAACTGAAAATGTTAAAAATAAGAAAACGTAAATGTAAATGTGCAGGTTTATACAATTGCGGGATGACTATAAAAGTGCTAAGCTCGCAACAAGACTCAGCTCCTTGTGGCAAGCTTGAGCTGATCTCAATGTTTAAAGAAGACACTTGAACCAGTACTCGAATCATTTTATTCTATCAGACTCCTCTTCTCATTGTGAATATTTATTGTTTTGTTTTTTCTTTTCATTTTGAAATTTTACTTCTGTACGTTATGAGCGTTTATTTCTTGTGACCTGTTAGCTAAGTTGGACTGGTTAAATAATTCAAAAAAAAAAAAAACATATTTGAGTTTAAAATCTGGCGAACAAGCGTTGTACTCTGTGAGTCCGACACGTGTCCCTTTATGCAATTAAATGTTTTGGGCCTAGCTGGGCTTTATTATATGGGGTTCATTTAAAGTGTAGAATCATCGTAACACCTTCATCGCCTTTGCCATGGCGTTTTGAAGCTGTAGAATTCAAGCTCAACGAAGATGATAACATTTTAGTTTCCATTGCTACGATATATCTTCAAATCTGCTTTTAAAAAACACTTACTCAGAATCGTTACTAAGGAGGTAAAAATAGTGTATGTTTATAGGATATACAGCAGGACACCACAAAGAATTTACAACTTTGCCACAACCAACACCACACAAATCCCACAACTACATTGAAAGAGGCACTTACGAACAACTAATCTCTCTCTAGTCTCTATATATATATCTCTTGTTATATCCCGAGTTCCCATACTCACCTGACTCTCGGGCATAGAAAAAAAATAGACAACTGGTTGGTGTTAAAAGAGTTTCAATGAGGCATGTCCTCATTGGCTTTATCAACGATGCTAACATTGTATTGTTCGTAGACTCTTCCTCTGTTATCTGCCCACCACTGTTCCGCTTGTTTCTCACTAAACCTTTTTCGGCTGTCAGAAAACAAAAACAGTCAACCAAAATTTTACAGATTGGTTTCTCTGTAATGTTATAAGAAATTATTGTACCTGAAGCGAACACGTTTGAGATCTCTAGCACCTCCAGGTAAGGCTGTAAGAGTGATATAGACTCCAGGTTCATCTTGTTCAACCCATTCCTTCTCGTTTCGTGTTTCATTCGTTGCTTCACCATTTCCAAATACAGGTGTCATGGTCCCGTTAGAAAACATTGGGGTATTTATACCATTTGGGTCAGATTCTTGACTATTTGATTGGTTTAAGATATTAAAAGGGTCAATATGACTAGGGCTGCTGGAACCAAATGAATTAAGAGATGGAGGAGACTTCACAGTCCAAGCTGATCCAACAGGTAATCTTTCAGCCATGTCTTTTAACTGCATAGTTACGTTGATGCTTATAATCAAATTACCATTAATTGTATAAGCTAGAATTTTAATTTTAACTTTGAAAATTACTTGAGCAGTAAGTGATTTGATCACTTCTTTTGCTGCCTTGCATCTTGTTGTTTCTTCACTAGCTATCGCCAACGCCTCTTTTAACTGCTTGGCTGTTCGTTCCAGCTCAACTTCTTGAAGCTGGGACTTTCTTGTAAGACTTTCAACCTGACATATATATCATTTACTACTGGTTAAATTAAATGAGGCAGTAACTAAATTTGAAACGAACATATGTTTCTTCACAAAACCAAGTAAATTTGAAGCAAATAAACGTGTGAATGATTGTGGAAACAAGAGAAACAAAAGATGATGGAGAGCAAAGTTACCTGAGATCTTAGCTTAACAACTTCTTGGCTTAGGTTATCATTGGTTCTCTTAGTATCATCCACTACAAATTTTGGTGTTGCCAGTCCCGAAAGAGTGGGAGTTGGTGTAGTTGAACGAGGTGGACTAGGACGTCTTGATATTGGAGAAGTTGCCCGAGACACAATTCGAGAACCAGGAACAGAAGCTGAGAAAAACTTCTTTGATGCTCCAAATACTGGATTGAAAGATTTGGCTATGTTAAGTGCACCCCGTTGAGAGCTTCCACTCGGTATAGGCGAGACACGGCTGCTATTTAATTCGTATTTCTTGTTTTTCTTATTTCGACTGTCCACTTGTCTCATGGAATCCATCAATGAAAATCTAGCTAACTGACCATCGGATCTTGAATCAAACTTGTCATCTTTGTCAATGGGATTTGATCCCTGATTAATGCTTCCTCTTCTACTCAGAGAAGAATGAGACGATGGGTCAGTTTCCATGGTCTTTTTCAATTTGTTAAAACACTTGTCACACACTCGATATGGTTTGTTCGGGTTCGGTGCCATACAAGCTTTCAACGACTTTTTATTACTGCAGGAGTGGCAAAACACTAGTCCGCAGTTATAGCAATTGTGCCTCTTTCTTTTAAAACTGAAGGGCTGACGGCAACCTGAACATATGGACTGGTCCATCCCTGATGCCCACCTGTGAATGCAGACAACTGCTGTGAAGTTAGTGCCACAGGCAATGCTTTTAACCTGTTTATCTTTAAGCGACTCTACCAATGTTGGGGTATTTCTATCATCTACATCTCCATGACCAAGTCTACCATTTGATCCCTTTCCCCAAGTGTAAACCTCAGTCCTCGAAGTTAAAACTGCAACATGATAAGCACCACAGGCAATCTCTTCGACAAAACTCTTGTGAAGTTTGCCTTCGACACGGTTTGGAAGTTTGCCATCTGCATGTGAGTTTCCAAGCTGACCATATACAGGACTGCCCATAGTATAGACATGGCCTGATGTTGTAAGTGCAACCGTTAAACTGTGTCCACATGCAACTTGACAAAAATTGGGTTCAACAAGAGCAGCAACACAGGTAGGCACAAGTTTTGGTTCTTTATTACCATGACCAAGACGGCCCTTATCACCATCACCCCATGTAAAGAGCTTTCCAGAAGAGCAATTACTCGAGCTTGAGCTTCCAACCATGACTTCCACAACAGCTGCTGTGTGCCATACACCACAAGCTGCTCGGACAGTGCGAAGACCTTTCAAAGACTCTACCTCCCGAGGTATGAAAACACTTTTCTTGTCTCCATGTCCCAAAACACCAAAGGTCCCATCACCAAAAGTAAACAGCTGACCAGCAGAAGTAACGACTGCTGTGTGGTAAGGTCCACAAGCGATGGATGATACATGTATCCCTTCCAACAGAAAATTAACTCTCTTCGGTACCCAATGACTGACTTCATTTCCATGTCCAAGAACACCAAAATCTCCTTTACCCCAGGTATACAACTCCCCTGATAGAGTAACTGCACAACTATGAAATTCACCACATGCTACAAGCTCAATATTTGTGGTGTTGAGTGCATCAATGAGCTTTGGTTGTTGAATATTGGAATCAACACCATGGCCAAGCCTGCCTTCAGATTCTTCTCCCCAAGAAAAACTTTCTCCTTGTTTTGTCACAAGGACAGCATGCTGTCCACCACAAGCAATATTCTGGACGTCAAGTACTACTGTAGATTCTAAAGCTTTTGGCAATAAGGAATCCATTTTATTGTCAAAAGAACTTCCAACTCTACGGTTTCCACCACCCAGAGAACCTTCTCCAATGCCTTCCCCCCAGATGAAAACATCTCCTAGTGCATCTCCATCATCATGACCAGAACCATGGCTTGAGGAACTAACAGCACTTGACATACTAACTCTGAAAGCATCCATGCCCATACCTCTCATATGTCCATGCATGCTATCCGAGCCTCCAGAATGAACAGACATAGTTCCAGAATCTGACGGATAAAATCCTTTTGGAGGAACTGCATATAATGCCATGTCCGAAAATGCCTTGTCAAGGCCATTTTTAGGCGGGCTCTCAAACGGACTGTCAATAAGATGGTGGTTAGGACCATCCTGAAATGTAAATGAAAATTTCCTTAGTGTTCACATGCACAAACTGACAAAAGTGTATGTGGAAAAAAATTTAGTACCTTCTGCAAACTGTCATTGCTGCTAAATGGAGAATGTAAAGGAGAGCTTCTCCGGGTATATGTTCCAGGGCTATTAGCTTCAGATGGTGTCCTGTCACTTCTTGACTCAGTCCTCCTGTTTCTTTGATGGCTTTGCGAAATTAAGGCTTTAAGACCACTAAACCACACCTCAGCCTCATCTTTATCCTTGCATATCTACCAAACAAAATCATACCGCCAAATTAATTCACTTCAAATAACCAGAGTGACAATACGAATGACAGGGTATATTGCATGGGAAGGGATATTGTAAATTATTTAAGAAAATCTCACCAAATCCAAAGATCTCTCGCTATATATTAGTGAAAACGACTGATATTCCTTCTCGGGACGAGGATACCTCTGGAATATAGGCTACAAGAGAACCACCATTGCTAGAATGCTCAGAATATCAAACTAGATAGGTGCGGCACAGATATGCTGAACTAACGAAATTGACACATGAAAAGTTGCATAAAGAAGGCAAGAATGAAATGCCCTACAATAGTGATTTAGTGAGACATAAACTGAAGAATACAATCAAACACAGCATCAAACAAGGATCAAGGATTTGAATCTTTGGAAGACAATACTAAGAAGTAATGTAAAACAGCTACACAACTGAGTATGGTATTTATGGAAGACAAACTATGAATATTTCAGTCCTCATGAACTCGTTCAAATTATCTCACTGGAAGCTCAAGGGAGAATTAAAAATCACAGCAGCCACTCATGGAACTTACAGTGCGTTGTCCAGATATGATCCTAGAAACATGGCTCAGCTTCAGATGTTTCTCCTCGTTTCCGGAGAACCATATCAAAACAGTTTCATCCTGAAATTGACAGGCAACTTTTCGTAAACACCAAACAATGAGCTAAACGTAAAATAAGTTGTGATTAAAAAAAAAAGAATATAACAAATTAACACATCACGAAGACCAAAGATAAAGGAAAATGACAACAGTAAGGAGTTTGCTGGAAGGTATTACCGCAGAGCAGTGCTAGCAAGAACTTCAGGAAATGGAAGCAAAACTTACATTAGAAAGGCGAAATGGGCAGAACTTAGGCTTCCCTCTTCTTCCATACTTAAGCAAGTAAGCTCCCTTTTTGAGGGCAACAATAGCCTGAGTCAATCAAATACAATTCCATAAGCAAAGTAGGAGAATATTTAGCAACGGAGATATCAGCTAAGTAATAGTAACATCAGAAGAAATATCAGATACTAAAATATGAATCCTGACAATAAAAAGAGACCAATTAAATATTCAGCGATCATATCTCCAAGATAATTGGATCTAATGAAACCCCAAGAAAATGCATTGTTTTATTGGTAAAGTACTAGGAAATTAAAATCCAAGTTTATCCATCAAGGACTGGCTAATACACTGGCAGAGAGTGTGTATAGCTTGAATCAAGCTCGTCACTCTCACAGTGGAATAAAACATCATGATAAAGCTAAAATTCATAGATATTTAAATCTAACCTAAGAGATCCTAAGTGAACAAATTCGCCCGATATATATCTTAAATTACGAAGAGACTACTGTTCCGTTGATGATTCAATAGAGAATTACTTAGCGCAAAATTAGAATAAAATAAAATAAAATAAAGGCTTCGATTAATCAATCATAGCATTAACAGCAACATTGAAGAAGATAACAACAACCTGCTCGATATCTCTCTCCACTGGACCAGCTCTACTAAGATCCGAAGCCATCCTTGCGTTTCTCGACATAAACCAAATCTTAACGAAGCTCCTCAAAATCCATCAAACCAAAAACCTCGAACAAAATCCAGAATCCTCCAAGCTCAATACTCAAAATAAAATTCAAAAGGCAACATTCACGAAATACTCTCTAATCATCATTCATCTCCATAATCTTCGATCTCAAAGCAACTACAACAAATTCACTTCCATCTAAAGTAACACACAGAGCAACTATTTTGCAGCTGAAATAGATTCAAAATCGATCCAAATAATAGCACAAGAACAAGCTACAAAAAGAAGAAGAATCAGAGAATGCGTTAGGTTGAAGATGCTAGTAAGCTCTTGAGCAGACGCGAGAGAAAGTGAAAACAAATTTGGAGGCAGAGAGAATCTAGAGACATGGAAATGATCTTCTACTACGCACCGAGAGAAAGAATAAAAAAAAAATATAAAGAGAAAAAAAAAAAAAAAGAAAATAGAGAGATAGACTAGAGAAAATCACAACAAAAATTGATTTATATTTTATTTAAAAAAACGTTAAGGTCTAACTGTATTGGTTAGCTATAATTTAAAACTCTTGGTTGACTGAAGATTTAAAGTCTCTCTACTTACTCATATTGATCAAACGTAAATAGAAATAATTTTGATAGTGGCTACCAAATATAACTTTAGTGCCAATAATATGATCTGTCACGGCCATCAATGTCACAAATGTATATTAGTAGTTCTCATCAATCTATCTGTGCCACTACCTTATTGAACCGAACAAGTTCAATATTTGTATAGTTACTTGTATTTCTTTGACCAAATTAGGTTTCTGAGTTTTTGAATAAGGCCCGTGTCTTCGGCTTAAAATTGGATCCGTTAAGGCTTTTTGGTTAAACAATTCTTTGGCCCATTTTGTCAAGGCTTATTTTATTATCAACCATAGAATATTTTATTCGAGTTTTTTTAATCATGCATGAATCATAAAATTTCAAAAGTCTAATGTGATTATAGATTATATTATAGCACATGTTTTTGGCCGTGTTAAATAAGTGTTAAGAGAGTATGTATCTAGACCATTATCTAATTAATCCGTGTGTACAGTTGTCAAGAAACAAATCACGAGTTCAATGTGTTGTAATAAATATTAAAAAAAAAAATAGTTATTTGGTCATTTGTGTAACTACTTCCACGACTTTATACAACATTTATGATTATAATATGATATAATGCAACTATATTCTGGAAAATTTAATAAAAAATAATACGTAACAAGCCGAGAGGTTTGACCAAAGAACAACCGACTTCATATGCAAAAACAAATCTTAGAGTCTTTGACCAAATCAAAAAGTCAACTCTCCTTCAAGTGGGTTACATTTTCACTACAAACAAATTACAAAGACCATAAAGACCAAAGACAAATCCCTCTATATATCATTCATCTTAATACGACAGTCCATAACTTTTCCAGCTTCAAAGATTGTCTGAACCAAATGGTTAAATCTATAATCAGTTCTTGTTTCCCGATCAAACGTAGACGCCAAGCAATCATCACTCTTGTTTTCTTCGAAAACGGATCAACTAAAACCTTATGTGGTTTCAAGAAACATGTAGCTGGAGAAATCATGTTTGAGTTTCCTGATCAAATTGTATGCCACTCAGATTCTTTCTTCATCGGCCATCAGATTCAAGCTTTAGCCATGGACGACTATCTCATCCCAGGTCAAACCTATTTCGTCTTACCAATCGAACGTTTCGCATATAGAACCCTAACCACTTCGTGTCTCTCTATCTTCAACTCTAATCTTGAAAATGTTCGGTCAAATAATCCACCGTTAAACTTCACGGCACCGTCAAGTCCACCACCGTTTGAGTATTCTAAGGGACCAAACGGGAAGATTCTGTTAAAAGTTTCTCCGGAGTTTATCATTAGTCTTATATGTAACAATAGAAGAGAAGAAGCAATAACTTGTGGAGTAAGCAATGGGATTTGTAATTCTCCCGAGTTACAGAAGCAATATGATCAGCTTGTAGGAACGAAAGAACACTTATGGTCACCAAGATTGCACACGATTTCCGAACATAAGATTAGGGTTTCTCCATTAAGGTTCTTGGGACTTACTCGGAGGCAAGAACAAGTCAACTAAACTATGATAACTATTCTTACATCTTACGTTGTATTTTTGTTTGAACAAAGAAAAAAAGTAGAGTGGTTAGTTAAATGTTTGGTTGGTATTGTTTATTACAGTTTAGTATTGACCAAGTGCATGTTTTTGGAGTATTTTCTACAAAGTAATATATTAAATTGTTGGGATGTTTCAATATTTTCATATGATATATATGATATGATTCATCCTTGAAAATTCAACTAATTTAAGCCATGCGTCATTGGCTTTGTATGGTCTTCAAAACCAGAAGATAAGTTAAAGAAAAAAAACTAACGAGTAATTAATTTTTGTTTTTGAATAATACGGATGATGATTGCTACCTTTTCAACTTTGAAATTTTCTGTATTGCCAACCAAATCCACTTTTATAGTCAGAAGAGGTGACTCTGTATGACTAGGGATGTTAAATAGGGCTTTTCAAGTCCAGTCCAGTGTTAGTCTTGTTAAACCCAACCCTATTAGAACTCTAACCCTATATGAACTCTAAAAATTATTTAAAACCCTGAACCTTATAAAAACCCTATTCAAACCCTATATAAATTAATAAGTATTCTATGATTTTGAGAATTTTGACAGAAAAAATAATATGATGTTTTATAGTTTTTAACAGTAAAATATTAATCTACGATATACGGATTTTCACGAAAAAAATGTTATCCATGATTTTGCAGTTTTTGACGGGAAATGATTTTTGTGATTTTGTAGTTTTTGACGAAAAAATGTTATTCCGTAATTTTACGGTTTTTGACTAAAAAATGTTATTCCATGATTTTACGGTTTTTGACGGAAAACTATTTTTCCATGATTTACGGTTTTTGACGGAAAAATATTCATCCCGGATTTTACAGTTTTTGACAAAAAAATATTTTCCGTGATTTTGTAGTTTTTGACGGAAAAATGTTATTCCATAATTTTACGGTTTATGACAAAAAATGTTATTCCGTGATTTACGACTTTTGACGGAAAAATGTTATTTCATAATTTTACGGTTTTTGACCTAAAAATGTTATTCCATTATTTTACGTTTTTGACGGAAAACTATTTTTCCCTGATTCACGGATTTTGATGGAAAAATATTATTTTGTCATTTTACAGTTTTTGACAAAAAAATGTTTTCTGTGATTTTGTAGTTTTTTACGGAAAAATGTTATTCCGTAATTTTACTGTTAATTACAAAAAAAATGTTATTCC
>KE157829.1:0-22315 GCA_000411055.1 Leavenworthia alabamica
CGGAAGTTTAGACGCTCGGATTCTGATTCATTAGTCTTCATAGCTGCGGAAGTAGTATGAAGAGTTTACTTTGTTTGACTCTGATGTGGTTTAACAATGCACTTGAATAGTAGTTCGATTCTGTATAACCTATATCGTAGTCCCTAGTTACCTAGTGTTTTCATATTCTGTCTTTAAAGCATTTGTCAGTTTTGTATTTTGATTTGATGCAGAACACAACCAAGCCTTTTACCTTGTTTTAGCTTAGTTCTTAAACTTAGAAATCTCTGTGTATCTCTTGGTTCTCTGTGGATTCGATACCCTATATACTACTGTAGTCTGTGCACTTGCAGTAATACTTAGGATTAAAAACTGAGCACATCAATGACCATGTCTGCTGTGCCACAACATAGTCTGATCCATTCGTGAGTCTTCTACTGTTGCAGCTAGAATGCTTGATTGTCTGGCATAGCCTTGGAAAATATACAATGCAGCTCTGCCATGAAAACTGTAGAACCTTTGACAACATTGAGATTTCCATTTTCTCCCTTGAAACTACAGCCTTTTGCTTCTAGAGTTCCCATAGATATGAGATTTCTTGTCATTCCTGGCATAAATCTAACATCATGTAGAACAAAAGTAGTTCCATCTTTGTTCTCAAACCTGATACTTCCAATTCCTTTGACTTCGGAGTATGAGTTGTTTGCCATCTTTACTTTGCCTGAACTCAATTCTTTGAATTCTAGAAATAGTTCCTTTCTCGAAGTCATGTGGAATGAACATCCAGTGTCTAGAATCCACTCCTCTGTATTGATTTCATGTTCACTAATGTTGACCTCCGATGCTACAAGACCAACCAAATCTTGAGCATCATCTTTTACATGAGATGATTCTCCATTCTCATTTCCCTGAATCTTGTGCTTGTTCTTTTCTAGCCACTTGTAACACTGCTTCTTGTAGTGTCCTTCCTTACCACAGATCCAACAAATCTTTTTCCCTTCCTTAGCCTTAGGTTTTGGTTTATCTTTTCCTTTCTTATTTTGACCTGCTTGTTTATCAACTTTTCCTCTGACAAACAGTCCTTCACCATTTGTAGATCTAGAGCCTACGGTTTATCTCAACTCTAGTTCTTTAGATCTTGCTGCACTTACAACCTCTTCCAGCTTAATGACTTCTCGGCTATATTTCAATGTCTCTCTTAGCATTTCATACTTTGCAGGTAGAGACCTAAGTACTAACACAGCCTGAACTTCTTCTGGAATTACCTCACTAAGACCACTTAAGTCATTCATCAGTTTCAGAAAATCATCTATGTTTTCATCTATCGTTTTACTATCCATCATCCTATAGTCATAGACTCTAAGCTGTAGATATACTCTATTTGGTAATGTTTTTACTGTAAACAATCTATCAAGAACTAACCATGCGTCTGCAGCAGTGACACATTGATTGATCTTCCTTAGAACTTTATCTCCTACATTCAGGAAGATCTCGTTTTTTGCCTTCTCATATGATCAAGTCGAGCTAGATCAACTTTGATCTCCTTTGTTTGAGTTGAATCCTCATCTTTTTCCGATGACTCATCTTCTTTCGCGATTAACACATCCTTTAGACCTAGATTGCTCAGATGAGCATACATTCTTGTCTTCCAAAGAGAAAAATCACCGGATCCGTCGAACGGAGCGAATGGCAGTCTCGACAATGTCATCTCTGCAACTTCGCCTTCTTCGGTTTAAATCCGGAGGTTATACTGTGCCGTAACCTGGCTCTGATAGCATTTTGTGCGATTAGCACCAAGATTAAACTCAATCTTCACCTCACTTTGAATCTCTCGTCGCTCGTGTATTTGAATCAGAGTCTAAGAAGAAGAATGAGAAAGTACACAGAGAATTATACGAGTTCACGGCTTCAGTGTAAAGCCGCTACGTCTCGCCGGAGTATCTCCGGAATCCACTAGAACCAGCTCAAATCTAGAGCTCTTGAATACTCACTCACAGTGTTACAGAATTTGTTACAACGGTACAACTAAAAACGAAGAAGAAAAGAGCTTAAGTAGCTGCGGCTCTTCATCCTTGCAGCTCCAGATTGTGACACGTGTATGGCTGAGATGACTTCCGAGCTAACAACCTTAGCTCTATTCCTTTGAGTATATTAGAACATTTTTCCTTCANAAGAATAAGAGAATGCACAGAGAGTTATACGAGTTCACGGCTTCAGTGTAAAGCTGCTACGTCTCGCCGGAGTATCTCCGGAATCCACTAGAACCAGCTCAAATCTAGAGCTCTTGAATACTCACTCACAGTGTTACAGAATTTGTTACAACGGTACAACTAAAAACGAAGAAGAAAAGAGCTTAAGTAGCTGCGGCTCTTCATCCTTGCAGCTCCAGATTGTGACACGTGTATGGCTGAGATGACTTCCGAGCTAACAACCTTAGCTCTATTCCTTTGAGTATATTAGAACATTTTTCCTTCATTCAAACTAATTAGAATTAAAAAAACCACGACAATTAAAAACCCACAACATCACGACTAGGTTGGATAATTTATTTTTTATAATCACAAAATCTAACCAAGTAATCTTCAAATCAGTATGAAATTCTCCTTAAATAAACAAAAAACAATCCCTAAATCTAACTAAAATTGAAAACCCCAGAAAAAAAATTAATCAATCGTAACTAGGGTTTGAGATTTCGAAACTTACAAGATGAAATTTTGCTAGAGAAAAGTAACCCAAGTGAATTTCTTTCACCTCTTGTTTCAAATTGATCTTAGTTATGTTTGATCTTTCAAGAAAGAAGAAGATAAGATAAGAGAAGAAGAAGGAGTTGTATCGCTTTGTTCGTCGCACGAGCACAAAAAAAGAGAAACGATCGGAAAAAAATAGAAATGAGAAATGAGATATCACTTTAGGGTTAGGGGTGAGACTCTGTACAGTAAAAAAATTGGTTATTGTTCGTTTTTCTCATTCCAAACCGAACCGACTCGAATACCGATTCTCAAATTATTTTCTTCCGTTCGGTTTATCCCTTTATACATTAGTTGAACCGAATTGAATTTTAATGAGCTCGGTTTTCGATAAACCGAAAAAATCGGACCGACGGCCCAGGGCGAGTGGAAGTAATCAAAAATAGTGTGAGTTTATTTTCACTCTTCAGCTGCTGATCTCTCTCGTTCAGATCCCTAATCCCCAATTCTAAATGACACTACGTCACTTCCTCACTTGTATAAATATTTGGGCTTGGGTTTGCTCATATTTTAGTCCACTTTGTTTCTTCATGTGTTTTCTTTTTCTGAAAAACACTATATTTAGTTTTTTAATGGACTACTACTAAAGTAACCTTTGTAAGCTCTTTTGATGAAAAAGTTTTAAAAAAAAACACATGCACAATAAATCAGTTGATTTCTCTTCAATTCCTCTTCGAATCTTTGATGTATTTTTCTGAGACCATCTCCAACTTTTAATAGTGTTAAATTTACAGTAAAATAGTATAGTTTTAGCATTAAAAAAAATTTTCATCTCCAATTACAACACCAAATATTACACTAAAAATAATATATACTATCGTTATATTATGAAACTAATAATAATTTATATTTAGTGTCACACCAAGTTATCTCCAATGGGACTCTATCCCACTAAAATAGTGTTGATTTTACACCAAACCCATCTCCAATGGGACTCTAAATTTCACACTAAAATAGTGTTAAGATACAGTGTTACATCAAATTTGGTGTAATACTGTAATTTAACACTATTTTAGTGTGAAATTTAGAGTTCCATTGGAGATGCTTTTGGTGTAAAATTAACATTATTTTAGTGGGAGAAAATCCCATTGGAAACGCCCTTACAAAGAGGCGTAAGCAAAATAATACAATGAAATTGATACCGGTCTTTGAAGACCAAAGAACCTCATATAAACACACATGAATCAAGAAAGATACGACCCATCTAAGGACATTCAATTCTGTAGCCACTAGCAACCAACCACCAAGTTAAGTTTAGCCTCCAATCATCATCAACATTACATCCATAGACATCGAATCAACATAAGAATGAAAAGACTTCGAGAGTTGTTTACTTCTGTCTCTCTCCACCATCCAATATTTTAAAACTACCAACTTTGGCTTTCTCCAAAATATCTTTACCTTTAACAAAAAAACAAAAAAAAAAAAAGTAGGCTTGAGCGAGCTAAGCTAGGCTATATGCTACGCTGGACCATCTGTGCCATTAGGCACCTTAGAATAATAAAAAGTGTCTAGATTCAATGTATCACAAAACGTTAGAGTTAGGTACGTGAGTAGGATACGTCAACGTACTACAAAACGCATACAACCAAAAAAGTTGTCTAAATTCATTAATGACTTTCCAAACATTTCTGGATTCTATTTTTAAAACAAAATCTTTATTTATTTATTTTTTGTTAATCAAAATCTTTATCTTTCATTATATATTAGTACTAAACCATTCTCTCTTAATTCGTAACATATCACATTTGCTTTCTTTTTCTTCCTAAAATCAAAGATGGTTTTGTGGGTATTCGGATATGGATCTTTAATATGGAACCCAGGTTTTGAGTTTGATGAAAAACGTATTGGTTATATCAAAGACTATAAACGTGTCTTCGATCTAGGTATTATACATTCAACAACGCATTTGTCTTTTTGAAAGAATGAATCAAATTTATTCCTTATGATTTCTTGATTTTTTTTTTGTAGCGTGTATAGATCATAGAGGCACGCCTGAGCATCCTGCAAGAACTTGTACGTTGGAACAATCCACCGGAGCTATATGCGTAAGAAATACACCTTTTATATTTATTTTATGAAGAAACAATATATATTAAACAAGGTCGTTTGGATATTATTCGACACAAATTAAGAAAATATATCATTTTTTCTATCTTTTATTAATACACTCAAAAGTGTTTCTCTCAAATTAATAAGTTAGAAAAATAAAAAATAAAATAATATTTAGATTAAAAATCTGCATTGAAAACAGAATATGATATTCTATTTCTTATAAAATGAAATTTATTTGCAAATTAACATTATAATATATATTTTTGGAAAAATAATTTTTAGTCGTCGGTGTTTTGGCACATATTTTTAACAAATGTCATATTATCTTATACATAAAGATGCTATTTTATACGAAATTATTCAACGTATACATCTCGCAAAAAAAAATGCACTATATCGATGTATGCTACTGTGAAATTTGACAATTTTGGCTATACAAAATACTAAATAAAGAAAAGTGTTGACAAAAAAAAAAAAGAAATCTGAAAATATATTAATGTTGATATTGGACAGTGGGGTGCTGCATATTGTGTTCGTGGAGGACCCGAGAAGGAAAAACTAGCCATGGAGGTAAGTTAAAAAAAAAAAAAGATCCCTTTATTTTATTTACACACATTGTTTTGTCGTGTTCGAACTAACTGTTGAAGTTCATGTTTTTTTTAGGGGCAGTATTTAGAAAGAATAGAGTGTGAATACGACTCAAAAACCCTTGTTGAGTTTTACACGGTAATAAACTTTATTCTTGTTGTGTTTCTCTTATTTTAAAAACAAATTAATTTTTTAATTATCATCTATTATATAATTATTTATTCTTGTTGCGTTTCCCTTATATTAAAAATTAATTTTATTTATTTATAATTATTATTACAAAAGAGTTTATGTTACAAATTATTACGTAACACAAATATTCTTAAACAAAGATTTTTGCATTTACTACAAATTTAGTTTATATTTTTTTGGATGTAGGAAACTGACACCTCAAAACCAATCTTAACTGGAGTTATAGTGTATGTTTTTAATCAAATATCTCTTCTTCTTTTTTCCTCTCATTTGGTTATACTTAGTTAAAATCATTGTGTAGCTTCACTTCAACCCCGGACAAAGTCTCGAACAAATACTATTTAGGTCCGGTTCCATTAGAAGAAATGGCTAGGCAAATCGCTACAGCTTCAGGACCTTGTGGGAACAACAGAGAATATCTTTTCAAACTGGAGAAAGCAATGCATGATATTGGTAACATAAGGCTTCTTAATTACATTTTTATTAAATGATTTATGGTTTTAATAAAATGTTTTGAAACAGAACATGAGGAAGAGTATGTGATTGAATTGGCAAATGAGGTTAGGAAACAACTTGATTTATCAGATGAAGTGAAAGCATTGTTGAAGCCTGTGGCTTCTCATGTACCACTTAAATCTAAAGCTCATATTTCAACTCGTCAAAGGGTCTTTGCATCATGAAGAGATTATATAGTTAACTAACAACATTGTGGTGATGAGATGAATGTTAACTATTTTTTTACGTTTCAGCTTTTATTTGATCACATCTTAACTAAACTTGAGATGTTTTATTCCTCTGAATTTAATGAGAACTTATGATATGTTCATTTTTTAATTTCCTAATCCATGAAGATGTCAATCGATTTAGACGAAAAACTCACAAAGTTTTCATTATTATATACAATTTGGTTACATTCATGCGGAGACTGACATATATCAAATAAAATTCTTAGATCTTGTCATTTATCAAATTAATAAATGTTATTAGAAAAATTAAAATCGGAAATAATATAAATCTCTTAATTAAAAACAAAATTAATTAGAGAGAGTTCAAATTGATAATTAGTTGACCTATGTCTAGATTTTGTTAATTATAATTTTTGCACATGTTTAGATTTCATTAATTATAATTTTGACGTGTGAGATTTAGATGACAACAACCAAACTTCATATAATGAGATATATTCTCTCTGATTTTACAGAGTTTTATTTTAACTTTTAATTTTTGTTTTTCGAAGGATGTCACGTTGCATTACAATTTTAAAAAATCTATCTACTACTATATTAAAATTAAAATACAAATTTTGTGTCTATTCCTATAACCAAACATCATAAATATTAAATTTGTATCCAAACAAAAAATTTATATTTAATTAATTTCCAGATATAATTATTTATATTTTTAATTCTGAACTAACCAAATAATGTATCCAAATTTATATCATATCTTTATTTATATATTGTTTTCCAAATATAAATTAGTAATGATTTTTATACAATTTTTTTTAAAAAAACACATATTCCATAATATTATTATCGGAAATTTAAATTAATTTATTTAGTATTTGATAAATATAATATTTTGAATCTATTTATTTCTAAACATTATAAATGTTAAATTTGTATCCAAACAAAAAATTTACATTTAATTAATTTCCATGTATAATTACTTATATTTATAATTCTAAACTAACCAAATAATGTATCTAAATTTTTATTATATCTTTATGTATAGATTTTATTTCCAAATATAAATTAATAATTAATTTTTATTTAATTTTTTTTAAATATAAATATTCCATAAAATTATTATCAAAAACTTAAATTAATTTATTTAGTTTGTATATATAATATTTTAAATTTTTTAATAAACTATGAGACGTAGATATCTACTTAGTTACTTAGTTATTAAAAATGAAGAATAAAATATGTGACTATTCAAGTGGCCAAACACTTCAAATATTATTCTTATATCTAAATAATATTTATTCATTAAATCATTTATTATTACTAAACTAAATAAAAAAAAATCTACTTCTCTTTTTAATGATTAATTAATTAGTATCTACGTCATATAATCTTAAAACAAATATATAAATTAAGTGATATATTAAATAATTGTAGTCATATAATCTTAATCTTATCTTTATCTACATTTTTTTAATAATTAATGTTTATATCAGGTTTTTTAGAATATATATATTTTGTAGAATTATTTTAAAATTTTCAAATTAACATATTTGTTGTATAACTATTAAAATTGAAGTACAACTTTTTTTACTATTCATATAGTCAAATATTTTAAATATAACTATTAAAATTGAAGTATAAATTTTATTACTATTCATTTAATCAAATATCTTAAATATTAAACTCAAATCTAAATAGAAAATTTCACTTAAATAATATTTATTTATGTTTAATATATTTATAAATTTGCATAATATAAAAAACTTTCTAAATATTTATCATTTTTATTTTTTTAAATATTTAATTTCCAAATCAAAAATTAATTAATTTTAAAATATATATATATATATGATATAATAATTTAATATCTGTTAAATATTTATAAATCAGTTACTTTTTAAAAATATCATTTATTCAATAAATATATTTTAGATTTAATTTTCAAATTAGAAAATTAACTAGATTTATTATATTAGTTACGTATAAACTAATATTTAAATCAAAAATAAAGTTTTAAGTAGAGTTGAATTCTTTAAAAGTATTTTTTTTAATGTTAAAATCTATACATGATATTTTCTGATCAGATTTGGATTTTATCTGAAATTCCATTGAGTATCCAAAAATTAATAACCTAACTTAAATAATTTTAGTTTTTAATATCAGATAATTGGTTAAAATTTAAATTTAGGATAAATGTTAGGATAATCGTATTTTTCGGGTTTTAAAAGTTGGATACTAAGATGAAAAAGATTGGATCTATAAAATTTACGAGGTTTATTATACCTATGAGTTTTGTATATGATATAAGTTTTACCTAAAACTCAATTGGATATAAAAAAAATAGTAACTTAACTAGATTAATTTTACTTTTTTGTTTTGAATAATCGGATAAAATTCGGGTTTAGGATAGATGTTAGTATAATCGATTTTTTTATATTTATAAATATGAATAATTGGGTTAAAAATTAGATTTTTGGATATAAATAAGGTTTGTGTCTTATTTAAATTTTATATACAATTTTGGGTATTTGATGTATGAAAAAAAGAAAGTTTAGGTATTTATTTATTTTAGATTTTCGTCGGAATTGAGATTTTAAACCCAAACGATCTCCAATCCGAAATTTTATCCAAACTGATCATACGAATATTATGTCTGTGGCTAATATTAATAACAAATATGTATTTATTTTAGATAGAATTTTTTTTTTGATATTTAAACTTATAATATTATTGTAATTTGTTTTAATTTAAAGTTATACTACCTTATTTAAAATATTCTAAATATTAAGTTAATATCTAAACAGAAAATTTCATTTAAATATTTTTTTATGTTTAATATATATATAAATATGTAAAAAAAAACACTATCCAAATACCGATCATATCTTTTTCTGCATATTTACCAAAATAATTTTAAAATATACATATACGTTATACTTATTTAGAATATGTTAAATATTCATAAATCAATATTTTTTTCAAAAATCTCATTTAGTCAATAAATATATTTTAGAATTATATTTCAAATTAGAAATTAGAATTAGTTTTCGGGTGAAATTTTAAGTTTTACATACATTTTTGAGTTTTTTGTTATGAAAAATATTAAAAAAATTGAAAATATATTTATTTTGGGTTTTCGTCGGATGATAGATTTTAAACTCAAATTGTCTCCAATCCGACCTGAAAAACAAAGAATATAGATGTTAAAACCCGAAAAATCTAAATCCAATCTGATCGGGTTTTATCCAATCCGATCCGATGAATATTATGTCTATGACTAATATTAACAACATATATATTTATTTTAGATAGAAAAAAATCTTTGATATTTAAACTTGTACTATTATTCTAATTTGTTTTAGTTTAATTTATTATTCACAGTTTATTTTATTCTAAAAATAAAATTTCAAATCAATATTTTTAAAATATCAAAAACAAATTTATAAATATAAATTTTTGATGTTCAAGTTGTAATTATAATAATTCACATAATTATTTAATAAATTTATTTATAAAATTTATGAGATTTTGTTTTTATTTTTAAAAAATAAATTCCAATAAAATTTCATATTTAATATATACAGTTTTACTATATATTTATTTGTTGTTACTAACTTATACTATCATTTTAATATAAAAAAATTTCAATTAAAAACTATGTATTTTTATTATTATTCAATTATAAAAATAAATAACAAATATACTTTATCGATAGCTAAAATATAATAATAATATTTTTTATCTAAATAGTTAAATTATATCATATTTATCTAATGGTTTATATAATTAATATTTAATACTGTAAAAGTCTATGTATATGTCATATAATATGCTTTCGATTCAAATATTATACATATCTTGAAATAATTAAATTTTATAACATAAANGTTTAAAATAAATAAATTTTATAACATAAACAAATATTCAAATTATCAAAAACTCACACATAAAAAAATGTAATAATTTAGTTATTTTATATATATATAACTTTATTTTAATTTTCATACTACAAAAGATACAAATAATTATAAAATTAAAAATAATAACAAAAATTATATTAATAAAATATATAAATAATAAATAAGTAAAAATATTAATTTATGTTAAATAATTGACCCGCGGTGTTATGCGGGTTCGACTCTATTTTCAATATTAATTAGATAGTAACATATTAAATAAGGACAAATTAATATAATTATATATTTTCTTAATTTTTATTGTTAGATTTTTAATATGTTACCAAAAAATAATATTGAAATACTAATTCATTAAGGGTAATTCTCATAGACACCACTAAATTTACTTTATATTCCATAAATACCACTATAATTGATTTAAGACAAAATTACCATTTAATAATTCAATTAAATTAGAAATTAAGTTTTATTTTAATAAAATTGTAGAAATCCTAAACAATAAATACTAAACCTTAACATTATATACTAAACTCTAAATTTAAATAATAAATTCTAATCTCTAAATCAAAAATTCTAAATCTTAAATAATAAATATTAAACTCCAACACTTAAATACTAAATCCTAACCATAAAATAGTAAAACCAAACTTCTAACTAATAAATACTAAATTCAAACATTAAATATAAACTTTAACATTAAATAAAATGTATATATTTTTATTAAAATATAATTTATAATAAAATATATTTTTAATAAAAAATGGTATTTATGTCCAAATAAAAAGTTAATGTAATTTTGTACAAAAACCTATATTTAATGGTGTAAGAGAGAATTTCTCATTAATTTATACATATCAAATATAAAATATGTAAATTAATTTTTTTCTCAAAAGTTTTTACTGGTTTGAATGAAAAGGTATGAATTTGTTTCATGGGTTATTTTAGCAACTTATAAGTTGGTTTTACATTTGAAAAAAAACTGTGTTTACGGAAATAAATACGACCAGTTGACAATGATTTTGGTAATACAACATTTGCAAAAAGTTTGGGAGGAAAACTATTCAAACCCTAAGTAAAACATTCTCTATTAAAAAAAATTAAAAATACATTACCTTTTCAAATTTTAAAATCTTATAAAAAAAATTGTTTTACAAAAAAAGAAATTTAAAATCTAAAATTCTGCCATTGAATTGATTATATTCTAGTATATATATATATAAATAATAGAGAATCATTTCAAATTAAGATATTAGACTAAAAAGAGTTACCCAAGAGTTCATTAACACATCCTTTTAAAATTCACTAATTATTACTTTTTTTATATTACAATGAGATTGCCGGTTGAAATACGTAGTTGCCCTTCACTCCTAACACACATGTAACATCTAAGATTTATTTACAGTATTAAAGTCACTACTGATTTTTATATTCTCTCTATTTCACGACAAATATTGTCTTAATTTTTTTACACTTAGTAAAAACAGTACTCCCTTTGAAATTTTTAATTAGATGTAGTTAAGGTTTTTGCACAACAATTAAAAAAACAATTGATTTGTCATTTTTGCCTTCCACTAATATAGTATATGTTTTTTTCTATTGGTTATTATATTAAAGTAATAGAAGTATTAATTGATTTTTGGTTAAAATTGCATCTATATATTATTTCAACAACATTGAAAAGAAAATAACCTTTAAATTAGTACTTAATTACTAATATGCCACTGAATATATTTATATTCATTATTAATAAATTTATTAATAATTTAATATATATTATATTCACTATTATTTTCTAATCCATCGAACCATTATATTTATATTATCTTTTGCTAATAATATTGGCTTATCTTTAGGATAAATAGACGATTTCTGCAATTTTTTAGAATTTAAAACAATAAATAGTTTGTTACAATATTTATGGATTTTATATTTTTATTTTAAACAAACAAACTTTTAAATACTCAAATAACAAACTATGATATTTTGATAATGAACAATATAAAATAAAAATAAAAAATATTTTAACCTTAAATTTCTCCTAACGTAAATATAGGTAACAAATATTTCATAACAAATTATATTTCAAAATAAAATAAATAGATTTTTTTGGTAAATTTTTTTAAATTTAGATTTTATTTATTATTTGAGATTTGACTGATCTACTCAACTATACTACCTTTTCTACAAATATCATCGTTATTTAGAAAACTTTTGAAGCTCGTCTCTTTTCTCTTTCTAGTATTTTTGATACAAAAAATTGCTACCTTGTGCAAATGTACTTTTAGTGCTTTTTTGGTGTATCTATGTTTTTCGTTTTGGTTTCAAATGATAAAAAATGTGATGTCTAATTTAACTGTTGAATTTCTCTATTTATTAGTTCTTGGATAAAAATAAATACATGTTATCGTGCGAATCAAGTTCTTGTAAGTTTTATATTGATTTATCTTAAATTTGTTTGTAGGCATGCTTGAAGCTTGAATGAAGTAGCAACTCTAAAATTCTTTTAGAATAAGTTCATGTTGACTTTCAGGTATTCACTTCTCTATAAGTATTCAAAAAAGATTTGTTTACTAAAAAATTATAACTACCAGCGACAATCCAAAACCAGATTAAAATGATGTGGCTAGCAAAAAACAAAGATATAAAAAAGAAATCAAAGTTCCTAACTATTTCATATATTCAATTATTTTTTTGTGATGCTAATCAATTTTTTTCTTTAAATTATAAAATATTTATTAGAGCATGCTTCATCTGTTTCGAAGAAATTTTTGATGTCTGATTTTGAGATGGTCACTCGAGAAACTTATCAATGAAAGGAGAAAGAGATCAACTATTGGTGATGCTTTTATCGTAGACTAGAAAATCAGCTTCTGCTTTGCATGCATATCTTTCAGGTACTTGAATTATTTCCTAACTGTCTATTTTTATTTTAAAGATAAAACAAGAACTATTCATGGAAGATGATATTAAACTATTCAGTGATAGATTTTAAGTTTTAACTATAAATTTTCCGGTTTTAGAATATTGATTCAACCATTGCTCAGGATAAATCCATAAATTTCATAGAATTTTAAATAATTAAACGGTATTTACACTATGTTATATCGGTATGAGGTTAAAGTGTATAATTAATATATCATATATAATTAGGTTTAAGTGTATAATTAATATATCATATACTATGTTTATACGATAGTATATATAACCATATTTTTGTATACGGGACCTACAATCATTATTTGAATCTGGTCCTTAAATATAAGTTTTAAACCAATAAATGATTGAGTTGTAATAGGTTTAAAGTTATAACATATATAATTTGATATTTACTAATTATATAATCACTTAGTATTTATATATTGTTTTTATCTTTATTTTAAAATAAATTCACATTTATTTTAAACACTATTTTTTATTACAAAAAAATTCAAATCATAATATATTGCAACTTATAATTTCATTTATAATGGGATTAAATATCTACACTATTAAATGTTGAAATTTTCATTTTCCGAATATATTTTAAATCAAAGAATCTAAATTTTTTATAATCATATGAACTATTTGATTTATTGTGAAACTATTCAAGCTTAATAATAGTTAGTCTCAACATATTATAACTATATTAAACATATTATTAAAAACTAGGTTAGTAACAAACATTTATTTATAATCATTATTCTATTTTTATGCAATTACTTATATTTTAGTATAATTATTCTTAGAGTTTTATTATCTACAGTATTTAACTATTCAATATAAAGATTTTTTATGTCTTCTATGGATTTTATATGTAGTCTTTCAAGATTTTATAATTTAGTAAATAAATATTTTAAATTTTAAATTTTTTTTTCAAAATTGAAAACTGTTTTGTTTTCTGGATCAGTTGATTCTACGTATTTATAATGGAATATTATAAAACATAAAAATTAATTTGATTACAGATTGAGATCGAAAAAAATCTAAAAATAATTTAAAAAATATAAATATAATCCAACAGATTATAATATTATATTAAATATATAAATTTATAAATCATGAATTAAAGATTCAAAAATATTACTATTATATAACAAATCATAATTTATATAAATATATATAATATATTACCGCGATGCGTAGGTCGCGAGATATTACCTAGTTGAAAATGTAAAACAACACTTATTTTGAAACAAATTTTAAAATCTAAAACTACATACAACATGAAACGGAGAGAGTAATAAAATACTCCGTTCATTTTATAACCTCACAACATATTATTTATTTCAGTATTTTACTATTAAAAATATTTCAGAAATTTAATGATAAGTCCAAAATAATAATCCCAGGTTGAATCATTAATCAATTATTCACTGGCCGATGATTTATTTCCACATAAACTATACTCGGTATAATCAAATCCATACAAACTTAATGGTTAGTTTTAAATCCATACATTAGAGAAGTTTTATGTATAAACAACACATATTTAAGAAGTTTGAAACTTATTTCCCAAGTTTAAAACTCATTTAGTCACTATTTTTGGTTAACATTGGTCTATTCATAACCTGATAATAATTAACCAGCTAAAATATACAGTAAATCAAAATTAAACCAGATTTAACCCGATTAGAAGTAAATAAAACCAGATTAGAATAAAAAAAATCCAACAAAAAATCAATCAATTTTCTTCTTCTTCTTCTTCCATGTTTCTAAAAGAGCATGTCGAAACCACATGATTTTTCAAAAAAAATTTAGCCAACATATTTCTGAAAATGATTGCAATAACGTTTTATCATTTTGGGGATTTTCTCTTTTCTTCTAAACTACCCTCATCAACATCTCTACAATCTGCCATCTCTCGTCTCATTGTTTAAAAGAAAACTTGAAAGCTGAAGCTGTAGGCGAGAATCTTCTATATCACAGCACCAGACGTCATCGAAATCATGTGTAGTCTGATCTTTTAAAATATGAAAAGTTTAAACAAAAAATTCCAGAAAACAAAGAAGAAGAAATCTTTGAATTTGAGTTTGAGTTTCTAGAATGTCAAAATCGAACTTCTATCTATAAAATATAACACAGAGGAGTAAAAATTTTCAATAAGAAAGTATTACACATGATTTTGGAATGTGACAGATTTAGAGATTAACTGATAAAAAAGGATTTAGGGTTCATCAGTGGGAGTGGGAAAAAAATTTTGGGGACGAACAAATTATTAAATGAATTTATATATTTTGAGGCATTTGGTTTAAGGTATCTCGGTTTACTATTGGTTTGTTTGGATTAAGTAAATAAACCAATAAAATTCAAATATATGGGGAAATAAGTTTATATATTCAACTTCTCTAATAGGTGGATTTAAAATTAACCATTTGTATGGATTTGATTATATCGAGTATAGTTTATGTGAAAATAGATCGTCGTCCCATTATTCACTAATAGTATTACGAATCCCGCAGCCAACAACTTTGAAGAGAAAATTCTAAATCGCCAACTTAACAAAAATAAAAATTTTATAACAAAAGTCAAAATTTGTATTAGAGCCAAATTGAAAAACTGAACTAATTTTCTGTGCTTATATAATGAAAACAAACTAACAAATAAATTACAATTTTTTTCATGTCTTTGAGTTTTGATTTGAATCATTCAATTTTAGTCAATGTAAGAAATTTTAATTTGGTTCTGGAAACGATAGAGATGATCTCTTTGATATAAACAAAAGACCTATGAAGGATTAAAGTTTTAACACGGAGCTGTTGAGTTTTTAGACCATACATATCCATGTTTCTCTTGTTTTGTTTCTAGTAGATATAATAATAAAATTATTACATTTTTTGTTTTTTATTTTATTTTCACCACTACGTTGATCTGCATGTCATTAATATTTAAATATTTTTTTATTTTTAATCAAATGTATATGTGCTTCTCATGATCAATAAAACTAATATTGTTTCTAATGTAAAATGTATAGATACCTCATGTAGATTAAGCCTAAAAAGAAAGAAGAACAACTCAGATAAAGAGAGAGATACAGAGAGATACAGAGAGATGGGAGTATGTGTTGCGATGGCTCGGCCAAGATTTGATATGGATGGAAATGAGATATTTTCTGAAAAAATAGGAGTATTTCCTTTTGTTTCTTTGGAATTAGCTAAGAAGCGAAGTAAACATAGAGATTTTGGAACTCTAGAGTGGAAAGCGTCAACTTCCGTTAAAAGAGAGGATATACAAACTTGTTTGATTAATATAGACATTCCGACAATTCATGAAAGGTGGCCACAAGAAAAAAAAAACTATATTTATTCAACAAGACAATGAAAAGACACATGTTAAATATGGTGATACGAAGTTTGAGGAAGCTGCTTTAAGAAATGGTTTTGACTTTTAGATCTTGGATTTTTCAGCGCCATTCAAACGTTACATCATAAGGCATGTCCTAAAACTGTAGAAGATATTGTTCGCGCGGTAGAAGAGTCATATTGAATACTCTCCAATAAAGGTAAATTATATTTTGTTGACTCTTCAATCATGCATGAATGAAATCATGAAAGTTGGAAGGTCGAACAAATATTAAATATCATATATGCAGAAATCTACACTCGAAAGAGAGGCTCGAATTCCTATTAAAATAAGGTGTGATGTTTCGCTAGTGCAAAACGTGATGATTATGTTAGCACCACCAGATTTATATTTAAAAAGTTATGTTTTATGTATGTTTTTTTAAACTATCTGATACTATTGTCGTTGTAATAGTTTTAGCTATTGCCAAGAACAACAATCCTCAAATCGTAATATAATCAGAATTTATAAAATGTGAAAGTAATTTCACATATTTATTAGTAAAACAGTTTCAAAAGTACTAACATCAATCATAACATAATCAGAATTTAAAATAAAATTGGCAAATATATTTTTAACATATCAATTACAACTTTTTCAAACTCTTTTGTTGGCGTTGTAGTTGAAGTTAGACTTGTTGAGATCGATTTCACCATCGATATACTTCTCAACGAGTTGAACATCCTTACTTTCTTCTTGTGTCATCGATACATGTGTTGTTTATTGCTGGTTTTAAACACTATTTTTTTTGAGGTAACGAATTTCAATATGTTTTTATGTATATTGTTTTTAATTTTATGTTATAACCAACAAAAATTACGTTTACAATTATGTATTTTTTTTTTTGCGGTGCACATCGCAGAGTAGAGAACGTGTATTTGGTGTTCCATAGGATTACCGAGCATCGAATTCTACCAACACATCATGATACTCTAGAAATGCGGACCTCTTAGCTATGATAGCAGCAAAAGATGCAGTAATTAATGACAACAAAGGAGAGTAAGATCACCAATCTTGAAGAGCATAACGAAGTAAGATGGAAGAGAGGATGAAAGCTTCTTCAACACTCGTCCCCAACTTGAATGTTCTCGAGCACAGCGTAGGATAGAGAAAATCGTTTGGCAGCTCGAATGTCATTTTACTCTGGCCGAGGACTCATTGAACCTCTTCTCAAGCTTGATGGAAACATATACTTGAGCAAGGAGACTTTGATCCTAACAGTCGTGGCTAGTCCATACAATCTAGACCGACAATACGACCATACAACCTAAATACAACTAAATGGAGCATTGGACTCGACATCATGTTTGTGAGCTTTGGAGGATGCAAGCAAGAGCTCCTCAATGCTAGCCAACTTTGGACGGTTTGGTCCAAGTCTCTTCACTAGTACTCTTAATTCATCACATTCCTTTCTAATGCCTAATTTATGCAGAATTATCCATGAAAAGTAAATTAGACATAAAATATGACTTCTATTCTAAGGGAAGCACAACTTAATAATAAGTGTATTTTCCTATCCTTCTCTTAACTAAGTCATGTGTCAATTTAGGATAATGTTAGAAAATTGACCCATTTTGTAATTTTTTTCTTTGCATTTTAATCTTTTGTAATGTGTAAGTATAAAAGGGCTAATATCAAATATTTGGATTAAATATGTTAAAAAATTTCTCTTTGACGTGCATCCCGAGGCACATCGACCAAATTCAAACCCCATCTTCAACGGTGCCTCCTCTGTGGCCAACCATCGCCGCATCTCTTCTCAATATTTAGTCACTCCTGTCTCTTCATCCTATGCTCTCTCTCCATGGATTTATCTTTGTATGAAGCACCTGCAAAATTAAAGAAAAATAGGGAAGAATTTCCAGATCCGCCGGATTCTTCACCGCCATCGCCGGAGCCATCCATTCATACAACCAATCCGACCTCTACTCCTTTGGATCTGTACAAAAGTGACCAGGAAGATTCTCTGGTAATTTCTTCAAAGTGGAAGCTGGCGCCTTCAAAAGCTCTAGACAGGAACACTTCTTCTTTATATCCAATCTGGATGCGTCACCGCCAGTCCCGCATTCCCATCGAGTAGCTCCAACCATCGTACAAATGTATATGTATTTGGACGCACAAGCTAACATAGGGACTGTTCTTGCTTAAGTCCTTCCAGAACTTTTTGTTTTCCTCGGTAACTCAGACTGAATTGCAAAAATGTCTGCTTCAGTCTCGGGAAGAAGATCATCCTCCAGAGTCTGCTTCAATTCTGGTAACCTCTGTTGCCTCACAAAATTCCATCTGTTGTTGCAATAAAATCTCTCAAGCCAGTAGAACCTCAAAATTTACATTTGAAGCTCCTTTATCCGATGATCCTTTGCATTTTTCCACTCCTCTTGGAGCTTAGACCAAGCCGCTGCTGGTGTTACCTCAAAATCAGAAAACTATCTATGTGGATCCAAAGATCCCTGATCCAATCTCTATCTAGCCAGCTCTATCTTCCGAGAAGGTTTGCAAAAATGATTTGCAAAACCAGAAACTTAATGTTGAGAAGCACAAGATCTCTGGGATTCCGAAAGCTAAATCCCGAACTGATAGTGTACATCAAAAATTATCCTTGGACAGAAAAAGTGGATCAGTCCCTCTGTAATTTTCCTCGAGTTACCACTGCAAAATTCTTAGAAGATGGAACTCCCAAGGTAAAAATTCTGAGTCATGTCCTTTTAGAAAGCTTAGAAAATCAGAAAGAATATATTGTTGGTCAGTTCATGCGTTGTTCTGCTCCATCGGGAGGTCTAATTCACACTGTGATGTCTACTATTTGAGGTATAAGATACAAGATATTCACCCGCAAAATAAGTGAATCGTCGTATCTATTTCATATACCTGATGAAACTACCCGTAAGTGGGTTTCTAAAGAGGTTTGTGGCATGTTGATGACTACTTGATGTTCATATCTTCGTGGTTTCCAACGACTAATATTTCCCTTCCAAAGATCACAATATTACCGGTTTTGCTCACACTTAAGATCATCTCAATCCAGTTATACTCTTTTAAATGTACCAAATGGATTAGTTCGGATATAGGTAAACCTATGTTAAGTAGCAGATCTTGGTTAGATCCTACGCAAATGGAGGAAGCTAAAATTCTAGTGGAGATAAAGATAGATAGACATTTTTCTTAGAGAGTCGCTCTTGAGAATAAATCAGATAAAATATCTATGATTGACGCTTTGTACTCGTGGCTCCCTCCAAAATGTAATACTTGCAGTCATTTGGGTTTTAAAGCATCACGTTGTCTAGGAAAGCCTTTATCAAATTCTTCTTCTCAAGATACTATGGTTACATAGAACTCAAAAGCCACCACAAGCTCATCACCGGTATTTCCAATACCTACTCCCACTTTGGCTCTCATTGAGACGTCCAAGGATGTCACTTCACGGGCTACTGATCTTGCAATAACTGTTGACCAGATTTTTGACTCACTAGCAATATCAAACTATCCGCTCACATCAATACCTTTCTCGCTAGTCTCAGCCTCTAAAAAGGCCGATCCACTTAATCTAGAGTTTGTAACTTCTTCCAAGGTTACTTCGGCAACAAAATATTGGAATCTGAATTTGTTATATCTTATTCAAAAACATCATCCTCACCTTCCACTCTACAAGGTACAGCTGCTCATGCTCCATCCTTAATCTCTGATATGCATTCTCATGCTTTAGGTGAAATTTCATCGAGTATGGTTGAGTCCATCGCTAAATAAGGAAGGGTAATAGATTGTTTTTGCACCTTCAGAACATTGGACTACCGAGCCTGATTTAATAACCGATCAAAGGACTCGCAGTGGAAGATAAGTACGTCCAACACAAAAGATCCAAGAGATGCAATGGACTATGGTAGTTAAGCGTGGAAACCGCGGCCGTAGAGGGCGTGGTAAACAAGTTGTTGGAGAGTCATTCGTTCCTTAGGAAACAATCTCATTTGTTCTCCATTTACCCATCTTATAATTTTATTTTCTTTTTTTGGCTTTGGTTAGATTATGTCTCTACATCTCTACTTATCTCGCTTATCGATTTATGTAAACTCTTTAATTTTTAATGAAAATCCTGTAACAAAAAAATGTACAAAAAGGCTAAACCTATCCATTGTAGATAACACTTGAATTAATCAAAAATTGAAATCGACCAAACACTTCTACAAGGGGTCAGCCCTCAAATTCCACATCACGCCAAGGCCCACCAAACACAACATTCATTACACCTAATGAGACTCATTCATCCTCCAAAAACCAGCAACAAAACCAGTTCTAAATCATCATCATACCATACTTCTCCATCACCTCGTCGCCAGAGCCGATCCTATAGTACATTTGAGAAAACAAATGTTTAGAGTGCTACAACGAATATATATATTTTTAAGGGTGTCATATTTTATAAAGTTAATGTAGTACAGTGGTTGACTTATTAAAAATCTGTCTCGGAGTAACAAATTCCAATCCCCAGCTAAAAAAACAAATTTTTTGAATAAACATGAGGAATCAAATGGAATAAAATGGATCGATAAGACTAGTCATGGGCATTCAGTTTGGTGTATTCGGTGTTTTGAAAACCGAACCTAAATAGAACAAACTGAACCGTGACATGTAGATTAACGTAAACCGATCAGAGAAACTATTTTGAAAAATCAGTAATCGGTTCGGGTCGGTTCGGTGATCGGTTTCCGATCGATTCCGACCAAACTTCATATTCTCCATTGTACTTCTTCCAGTCCAACCATTCTCTGTGTAATTTATCTCCTTCATCCCACCATTCTCTGTGTAGTTCATCTCCTCTGATGCAAACAAATAGATCTGAAATGGACAAAGTCATCCACATGCAGAACTTTTGGAACAGATCTAGAAAAAACCCAAAATTTTGGAGAAAAGTCAAAGCAATTTGAAGTTTATGAGATTAGAAAAGATTTGGGTTACCAATTAAAGTTTTGAGATGAGATTAGAAATAGACAAATAATCTATTCTGTTTTACAGATTGAAGTTTATGATATCAAAAAATATTTGGGTTAAAAAACTCGAGCTACAAGAATTTGGGTTAAAAACTCGAGCTTTATTGGATCCTCAAGAATTTGAGTTAAAAGGATTAGAGCATACTGATCGTGAAAAAAATCAATAAAACCAGATGTAGAGAGTTGGCTTTTCGAGACAAGTGATAGGTGGACGATTTCAAAGTCAAAAAACACGTTCTCTCTAATCGTTTATAATTATTACTTGGTTAATGGATTTTTGATGGATTTATTTTGATTTTTTTGGGTTTAATAAGTTTATTCGTTACAGTTTTGGAATTTACTTTATAAGCTAAAATCAAACCGAATAAAAGTAAAATCAAACTGATTAAACCAAAACTTTCATTCGGTGAAAATTTTGAAAACCAAAAAACCCAAACCGATTAAACCGAACTAACTGAATGCCCAAGACTAGATAAGACCTCATATCTAGAGCTAACTTGGTTAGTAAACAAGGATATATTTTTAGCAAAGTACGAAACATATTTTAGGGCGAGAGTATGTTTTAGGCCGGACATGTTCGTCACAATGAGGATCCACCTAATATCATCCTACAGGCTAAAACTGCATCTCCACCACTAGCCCTGGGCATCCGGTTTATACGGGTTATCCGGTTCGGTTTAATCGGAATGTCGGTTTATTCGAAATTTTATAATTCTACCGAACTAAACCGAAAAAAAAATCGGTTTATTCGGTTCGGTTTAAAACTAATTCGGTTCGGTTTTATGTTTTAAAATCAATTCCGAAATCAATCTATTTAAACCGTTTGAACCGATAAATACAAAAAAAAA